>JAIGNY010002130.1:342500-589451 GCA_020152595.1 Chiridota heheva
AAAAATATACTAACTTAGTTGACATGGTTGAGTATTGCAAGTCTACAGATACAGTCTGCTGCAGTGCTAGAACTTAGACGTGAAAGATACAGCAGGGATATTCTCTCAAGTCCCAGAATCTTCACATATGGTAGCCAATTTTGTGAATATGAAGAGGCGAAATGCCGACTGTGGTAGACCAAGACGCCCTTTGAAACGTCCAAAGATTGTGGAGGGATTTTACAGCAGGTAAACAAATGTAGAATTGTAAAGACGATGAACTTGTCTTAAGTCTGGTCGTTATCACTAATCAGTGTCAGTATTACTGTTGTGTTGAGTGTTGCACACACAGCTACACAGTTTGATATGACATAGGCCTAGGCTAGCCTATTATTATTAGTCAGGAAGGTAACATTTAACAGTAATAGTAGGCTATACGCTATAGCCACAACATGGCTGCTATACGCAGTCAGAAAATACTACATATTTTATAACGTTGAAACGGCTGCATTGGCTAGTTACACTTACAGAAGCATAGATGAATTTCGACTACGCGCTAGAATAACGACGTTACTTGTTTATTTATACTACCTCTTTCCAAGATGATCTCATTCTCAGGTCAATTTTGACAATGCCTCTTAATGCCATGGAACACTTACGTAATACTAGTGAGATAACATCTCCCTCTGTATGCCCCACATGCTACGCACTACATCTGACATGCAATACAGAGTGAGACTCCGTCCTATCTGTTTTAACATGGAAATCGCTGATCGGTCATAAAATTGCGACTACACTGTCTATTTTACGTCACCTGTTACACTGAAATTACTGTACTTACGGCACATAAAAATATATAGTTAACTTCTCTTGATATTGCTTTTAATCTTGTAAGTAGTTAAAAGCATGTTGGTAATCTTAAAATGAATTAAAAATGGGTAAAAATGTTAGCCAATATTGTACACTCCTTTCAGTTCTACCGTACGCTCTTGGAACTTTTTTTTTTTAACTAGGGCGCACAACACCGATACGCGTACTAATAAATATAACGCCAGCAAACTGGAAGCACGCGTTCAACATTTACGCTACGCTGGCATTGCTGATGTTCGATAGAATTTGAAATAATTAGGTACATTCACTTCGGCGCACACGATTGTGAGAAGGTAACAACCGAGGTAGATGAAAGTTTCTTCCTTTTACGGGTTTTAGTTCTTAGGTATTGAATGTATTTTTATGTGCCCAAGCTTTTAAGATTAAGAGTTACATACTAAACTTTTTTTAGTTATGTAGCTTAACTTTTTCAGGGTTAAAATGAATGAGGCAAAAAGTACAAATTTCTTGGAAAATGTTTAGCAAAAACAGGCAAGTATTCTGCGGCACGACTATGCTGAGTCAATGTAGCGATTTCCACCGTTATATGCATAGGCTGATGTCTGACCCAGTATTCGCAGTCATGTAATGGCTATAGCGTATACTACGGTCAGATGTTTATCTGACTAACGTAATACTAAATAAACAGGTGATGGAACTGGGGGGGGGGGGGTAAATGCCCTCCACTTTTCTCTCAATTCAAAAGTGCCTTTTTTCAGGGAAGAAAAGTGCCCCTTTTCTGAGAAGGAAAAAAAAACCTTTTTAGAGAAAGAACCTGTTTTTTCAAACATTGAAAACTGCTTCTTCAATATATGTGATCTTTTCATTGAAGAATTAACACAAATATTGCACTGAAAAGACTAAAATCAGTGAAACTTTAAGCGTTTCGTGTGCATACACTATTCTAAATTCCCCTAAAGATAAAATTGGGGACCCAACAGCTCTACATTGAGCCTATTGGACTTGTTCATACTAAAAAAGCCTTTTCCTCTGCCTACGTTTGTTCAAATTTCCCAGGCTGAGCTTTATTTCATTAATCGTTTTTCAAATCCTTGTAAACGTTTATTAATACTTCATTGCGAGTAATCGTTTTTCATAGGCAGTCTTGCCGTTGAAAATCAATACGATCATCCATGATTCAAATCACACACACATTTGGCTGACAAAATTCCAATTAATGACATTTTACAAATTGTAAACCCGATTAGCATAATCCTTTTTAAATGTGAGAATCACAAATGCACAGTAATCACCTATGAAGGGGGATATTATGCACTTTATTTTCGCCGAAATCTGAGTAGGCTAACTCGTGAAACGTACCGTGAATGTGCAGCAAAAACAATGAAACTAACAATAGGCATAGGCTATAATTACTAAGGCTTTAAATTCCACTCAATCAAGGCCTGTTTTACAAGCTGTTGAATCGACTAACAAACACAGACAAAATACTTAAATCGTGACAATCAGTACATTTGCATGTAAATATTACCTGATGAGTCAAATAAATTTGCAAGAAGAACAAATATTGCAAAATAAACAAACATAAAAAGGTTTTGACAAAACTAAAATTCTAGGTGCTTCACAAAGATGGCGGCCATTTTATTCGAGAGGACTGATATTTCAAAACTTCCGGGGTGGTGGCGTAGTTTTGAAATGTTTTACTGCGAGGCATCGTAGGCCTAGCATGCAAGATTTTCTGTGGAACGTTGAAAGCCGTAGCGAGTACGGCAAAAAAAGTTTTGCGATGTTGAGTTTAAATTACATTGAAAGGAAGTTAGTTATCTGTTTTTCTAAACTAAATTTCCATGCATATTTTCCATAAAAATGATGATTTATACTGTAGAAGTAAACTTACGATTTGGAAAGCAAAACTTGAGCGTCTATTTGGGCAATGGAGTCAATACTTTTGCCATACTGGTTGCATGATTTTTTTACTTTGCAATGTAAATTTGGAGCAATTTTAGTTTTGGTGCATTTCCAAAATTTACGGTACTAAACGCCTGTAAACGATAGACGCTCGCTTTTTTTGGCATGTACACGTTCACTAAAATCCCTAAACGTTTACAGCTCTAGACCTGGCCATTGTTATGACATACTGATGTGCACTCTTCCATCTTCTTTGTAAAGATTAAAAGGTACCTCTTTACAGAGATATAAAAGTGTTATTTGAAGATATGAAAAATTGATTTTTAAGTTTCCTTATTATTATTGATTTTTTTGTTGAAAGATTGAAGAATGTAACCAAGGCGGCGGAACAGGGGGCACACTTGACACATGCCTTTTTTCAGATAAAAAAGGACCCTTATGACAAGTTCTTGTTTTAGAGATGAAACCTTCCCTTTCAAACATTGAACAACTTTTCACAAAGACTATATATATGTTCTTTTTACTGAAAAAAGTAATACAAATATCGCCCTAAAAAGACTAAAATGTTCAAATTTAATGTATTTTGTGCACATACACTATTCTCAATTTCCCCTGACGACAAAGTTAGGGCCCAACAGCTCTATGCAGTGTATTTGACTTTTTTTTAAAGGGCCTTTACCTCTGCTTACTTGCCTTTACCTCTGCTTACTTTTGCTTTCCCAGCTTATAATTTTTAAAAACTTTTTAACCTGCAGTAGGTCCTTTCTAGCACAGGTGTTCTTAGCATTATGGCAACCTATATACTTAATACATATAAATATATATATATATATATAAAAGGTAAGTCACTTTCTAAAGCGACTTTCAAACCATATATGAAACTTCCTTTTTTTGACCACTTGCGAATCTTAATTACATTTTTTTACTCTACTCACATTTGCTGAAGACTCTATTCTTCCTTTATAAGCCACAGCATTTGTTCTTTTTTTCTGATGAGATGTACAAACGATGGATTTTCTACAGACATAACAGTCATGACAGTGTAAAAGCCAAACAATTTGCTGCAAACCAATTGAAGTGCTGCTACTTCGTGATGTCATCGCGACGTTTCTTTGGTTTGCAGAAAACTGTTGGGCTTTTACATTGTTGTGACGGTAATGTTGGTAGAAAATTCATTGTTTGTACATCTTATCGGAAAAAACTAACAAATACTGTGGCTTATAAACGAAGAAGGGAGTCTTCAGCAAATGTGAGTAGAGTAAAAAAATGTAATTAAGATTCGCGAGTGGTTGAAAAAGGAATTTTCATATATGGTTTGAAAGTCGCGTTAGAAAGTGACTTACCCTTATATATATGTATTAAGTATATAGGTTGCCATAACGCTAGGAATACCTGTGCTTTTTAGAGTGCTAGCCACTTCAAATTTCATTAGTGGAGCATCTGTGACATGCATCTTTGCAGGGCAAAACTTACGGTTTGCCATGACATTAACTGGCGTGCCCTCTCACACCTTCTTTGTAAAGATTAAAAGGTGCCCTTTTACAGAGATTAAAAAAAGTGTTATTTGAAATATCATAATATATTTAATTCCTCTTATTCAGTTATTATAATTAATCTTGTTATTGACAGATTGAAGAAAGTAACACAGCAAATCAAAACCCCGTATTTACTTTTCACATTTATTTTACATGTAGATATTAGATATAATCCGATTTATGATCAAAACAATCATATAAGTCTAAATACTACCGATTTCAAGACTTACGATCTATAAATTTTCCAATTTTGTGTAGAATTTGGAATAAATTTGTTCTTTTTTACCGAATTTTGGACCAAAGCATTGTAATGTCCCATTGTTATGTTGATGTTGGTATTTTGTACATATTTTGTCGTGTCCACGGACGAGCTTGTTTTGAAGATGTAAACGAGGCAGAGGTGGGTGTTGTACTCTTCTCTCTTGCCTTTTGGAGCTTGCTCAGATAAGACATAGTTTCTAAGTAATATTATTTGAATGTCAATCTGAACTTAAACTAATCAACATTCAGGCTCAGAATAGTTTAATATCCAAGCACACTCTCTGGAGTGATTTAACTCATTCAATAGCAAGTTTACATTGGTCCAAGCTATATTGATGTAGTGTTTGCTTCGGGTCCAAAAATCAGACAGGGTACCCGAGCTGCATTATTGGCTGGGTATCCAACAAAGCATTTTCAATATTTTTTGCGGAAGTAGTATATGTGTTAAAATCTCACAATGTACCTTGTAAAATCTTGTGATATTTCTTGTTTTTCAATCATACCTTCGTTTTTGTGAATAAAGAAACAGAATACAAATGTTTCTTGTCTCTTTTATTTACCTGTCTTCATAAATTACCATAAAATGATAATATACGCACTTCCTCGAAATTTCTTGGGACGGGTCACTTGGTTTTCTGGAATATTAAATACACAATTCTGCCATATGCTGGGAATTACTGACTGATTCCACGAATCTGTTACGTGCACACTCAGTAACACGTAACAATTTCATTTGAACACAACTTGTGATTGCTTCATAATAAGTGTTACAATTTTTTTCAGCAAATAGCAGACACGCTTTTAAAACAGTTTGGTAATGTACAACCGCAATATATTTTTTCTACAGCATACTACACACACACGCACACAGCTTGTTGCGCACTGGTTTGGATTTTTTTTTTTTACAGAGTAGTTTTGAGATATAAGTTTTGCGCTACTAGTACATGTAGTACTACTAGCGTACATACGTTACTACATGTAGCCACATCGCTCATTCATCATCTTTTTTGCGATCTGTGGAAATATTTTGTGATTGTTTTACTGTGCTGCGTTGGAATAGAAATACACTTTATAATTCTTGTAAGTTAAGATTTATTCTTTTTAACATACAATTTTTAAAATAGACACAGTCTTCAATATTTGGTAATATTATGAAAATCCATACCCGGGTTGTATTTTCGGAACCAGGTAACAACACAATCGGTCAGGTACCCGCATATTTTAGGTACCTGTGTAAACACTATAATGATGTACTTAATGGACTTCATTTAGTCCTGCTTTAAGATGTAAATAGCCATCAGTGGCAGTGCTTGTGTATATAAAATTATTCCTAAATTTAAGAGCTAAACCATGAATAATTCCTGAATGTGAAATTAGCCTGGCTAGGTGCTAGGCTAATTTTAAACATAAACCAGAGCTGTTCTCCTGATCAGCCATGGCAGCGTTTGCTCCATGATTGTGACTGGGGCAGTCTTTGTGTTTAAAATTAATTTAAATTAAAGTAAATTATACTATTAGTAAACAGTAAGGAGCAGCACATTTGGTGTCTTCCTTTTTCAATGGTTGCCATGGTGATTTTGTGACAACCGTGTGCTGCATTTTTGGACCTGGACAGATTCAACCAGAATTAGAGATGTAAGTTTTATTAGTGTTCTTCATTCTCTAAAACAACTTGAATATTTAAAGCTGTAAGTTATGAAAAATTAAATTAAAGGGAAAATGGGTCACCAGTAATATGAAATTAAAGGGAAAATGGGTCACCAGTAATTTTCAGACCGATAAAAGTTTTAAACTTTTCCGGTGGTGGAAAGGGGGGAGGGTGGGGGCACAGGTGCACCTAACGTTATGGCAACCTATATGCTTACTAGTATATATATATAAAGAAAGGTAGGACTCTTTCTAACTCGACTTTCGAACCCTAGATGAAAATTCCTTTTTTTTGACCTCTTGCGAATCTTAATTACACTTTTTTACTCCACTCACATTTGCTGGAGACTCCCTTCTTTATGTATAAGCCACGGTATTTGTCAGTTTTTTCCGATTAGATGTACAAACGATGAATTTTCTACCAAAAAACCGTCAAGACAATCTATCCGCCCAACAATTTTCTGCAAACTAAAGAAACGTTGCGATGACGTCATTGAAGTGCTGCTTCTTCATGACGCCTTTTGAAAAGTGCATTTTATTCTGTCATGGCAACAATTGCGCATATCATTTTTGTTTGTTTTGAGTTTCTTTTGAAGAGCTCTTTCCAACCATGTAACTTTTAAATCCATATCAAGATCTTCATTTTTTCCAGTGACAACTGTTTACTGCAGTGAACTGATTAGCCAGGGAGCGTACCCTATGCAATCAATGGCAAATTAAAATGGCCAAGTTGAACAGAACACTCAAATTTACATGTCTCAAAATGATAAAGATTTCATTCATGATAAGGTTCAAAATTTTACTTACAGATAAAATATTCTTAAACAATACTCTGAAATGCCTAAAACTGTAAAGAAATCGCATTTTAATCGAGAAGTTGTGGAAAAGATTTTCTCCTTTTCACCATTACTGATTGTCCACCTCGTATAATATGGCTACTGTGTGCATTTGTTTAAGTTAGTGAACTCTTATCGCGCAGGTGTACACAATTAAATGGGAGGATACAAAAACTTTTCACAGGCGCTAACCTGATGGTCCATTCATGATGAGCGAAAATATTCTAAATTGAGTTGCGTAAAGTTTTCTTTTATATTTTTGACGAAAGTATTCTCGAGGTTGAGTCGACATAACTGTCAACGAGCTCAGTACGGTTTTGCCAAGTTGGAGGGGAAACTTTATCATTATAGTCAATAGGATAGTTTTTATGATTACTTGTGTCACCTCCGCCAGTGAGCGAAAATCAATGGTATTCATATATGTTGGAAACTATTATATAATACACATCATATTTGAAGAAAAATAAATTCTGTCCAGTATTTGTTGAAAAATGACAAAAAATAATGTTTTTTCTCCCATTTACTGCAATGATAACTTACAGTTTGTTTTCCCCTTTGACTGAAGTTTGTGATCATCGGAAAAGCAGTGTTACATCGCCGTGCACCACAACATTCTCGGATGTCCAACCTCTGGGATGAAAGTTTTAATATCGCAAATTTAGTTGCACTAAATATGCAACTTTTTTGGACCTGTGTTGTAAACCAATGACTTTTGCTTCAGTGTTTTGGGCATGAATATTCATGCTATAAACTGACATGATGATAGTGATACACTGACCCAGTGACACTCTAACAATATGAAACTATGATATGACTAATGTCTCACTTACTGTAGGCTAAAGGTTGCGTTTACTGCCAAAATGGCAACTTTTAGCATTACTGGTACATACTGTATATGTCCAAATAATTGCTTTCGACGTACAAAATAACTTCCAAACATTCTGTATAAAATTGACCAAAATACTAAATTTACAGTAATTGGATAATCAAATCATTGTAAAATAAGTTTAGGTATCACGTTTATAACTAGCTACTGTACTGTACAGTGTAGCTGCTAGTATACAGTACGGCCCTGTACTCACGTACAATATTGTTATGCAATACCAACATTGTTATGCAATGCTAACATTGTTATGCAATTGTTGTTGTTTATACTGTACATGCACTGCACGTACTGTTATGTCATGTGTGTATGGTATATTGGTGGCGGACATGACACTTGTTGATTAGAAAATGGAATAATGTGGATATTATTTTCAATTTACATGAATTCTTTTTACTGGCATTGGCATTCTTAAAACATGTTATGTGATAAGGATCATTTCTGGGCCATTTCAATGCTACAAAGGGTAAGCAAACTTCAAACCCTGCTAGGCCAAGAGTAAATTACTTGTTAATTTCCTGCGATTGTTAGTCAGTAGGAATACATCTACTAATTAAGGCTTAGTATAGTAAATTTAAACTCTATTTACGCCTAAAATTTAAAACTTAAGACCAAAAATTGAAGTCTGGCGTAAAAATAAAACATACCGTAACGAAAGTTATGACTATTTTTTTTGGAAATGCAAACCTTGCTGTAGGCAGTGTACACTTAATGTAACTTGATTCTTAACTGCTCATTGATAGCAAGTAGGCCCTGAATGCATTGCCAATTAAGCTAAGGATTTATCTTGCAAATTTTAAGACTCTTATGACCAGGGATGCAAGAGTATCAATATTAAACCAAATTAGAGGGTTTTTCCCATACATGTAGATGCAGCCCAACACTAAAAACTCCAATGGTTCCCAGTTCACGTGTGGTTATAGTATACAGGGGAAGTATGTTGAAAGAAATACCATTTAAATTCATTTGATCCTCCTAAGTTCCCAAGCCAGTCATTTGAGTTTAAGAAAGTTTTTGAACCTGTGATATCCATATTTTACTTCATTCCTGACATTGACAAACATGTCTCTTTTTTCTGTTATTGCAGTACCTTTCTCTACCTGAAATTCCTTGGAATATGGGCTTCAGTCCTGCTTCTTGACTTCCTTTTGGAATTTAGATTTGAATACCTTTGGCCTGTGTGGTTGCTGTTACGCAGTATTTACGACTCCTACAAGTACCAAGGCCTGGTAAGTTTCTCAAGTTTATTTTCTATTATTTCTGGTAAAGATACTTTAAAGAAATCTTAACCAATACCAAGCCTACATTTAGAGCAAGAAATGGAAGGTTTTCTTGAGGTTTTGAAGTGTGACTGTACAAGAAGAAGCTGATGGGTATTTATGCTGATAAGATTACTAATAATGTAATAGTAGCCAGTAGTATTTAGTAGAACGAGTTGTAGTTGGCTAACTAGTTGTAGTTGGCTAACTAATAGTACTGTAGTTGGCCAACTAATAATAGTTGGCTAACTATTAGTAATTGGCTAACTAGTAGTTGGCTAACTAGTAGTAGTTGGCTAACTAGTAGTAGTTGGCTAACTAGTAGTAGTTGGCTAGCTAGTAGTAGTTGGCTAACTAGTAGTAGTTGGCTTACTAGTAGTAGCTTGCTAACTAGTAGTAGCTTGCTAACTAGTAGTAGCTTGCTAACTAGTAGTAGCTTGCTAACTAGTAGTAGCTTGCTAACTAGTAGTAGCTGCGAGGTGGGCGTTCACTTTTAGTTCTGGTGTTTCTCTCAATCTCCCCTGTTTACTCTCCTTCCTACCTCTGGAATGATCTAACCTCTCAAGACAATTTGACCCATGCTGTTGTGATGCCGTTAAACTCATCAAACAAACAAGCAATTACTGCTGGAGGAGAAAAAGAGGAGGACAATATGATCAAATCCTAGTGAAATGTTAAATTGTTCTATGTATATACATATAGAGTTTAATGAAGTAAATTTACTCTGTGTTATTTAGTCTATCAATTTTAATTCATTTTTAACTCTTGGACTGAAATTTTTTTCAAACAAAAAACTTACAAGATTTTTCCAGTTATAATTACATTTAATTAAACAAAATTTATAAAAACATCAACAAATCTGAAATTTTTAGTTCTTTTAATAACTGGAAGAAATTTTGTTTGTCAAATTGTACTGCTAAACGTACTACAGTAGGATTTAACCGATAACAAGTTGGTCTGTATAAATAAGGACTGCTAAACACAGGCAGGTGATTAGAGAACCATGACAGCCAGAGGCTCATCTTAAACTTGTGTCATTCAATTCTGCTGAAACAAAATGTTGTTAGAATATGCGCTATACATGTAATGATGACACATTACGATGTGTTGCTCTGCACTTTTATCCCCTCGCCAACAAAGGTGAAGAGGAGATGTAGCATCTTTACAGTTCATCCATTTGTCTACATCCATGATTTGTCGGACCTCAGCTACTGGGGAACAAAATATTTGATGCTAGCTTATAAACACGATATCTCAAGAACGATACACTGGGTTCATGTCATATGTGGTACACAGATAGCTCATGGTCCATAGATATGCCCTATTGTTTTTGGTAGTGATGTCATGCATATTAATGAGTGAGGCGCGGCTTAATCTTAAAATCTTGAAATGCTCATATTTTAACAACCGCATGTCTGTTTTGTTTCATATTTTGTAATTATGTTGCTAGCTAGTGTGTACATGTTCATGGTACTAAATGTTTAATTTAATTAATATGCACAGTGGGCAGGTCTTAATATGATTTTGCTGAAAAGAGCTTGTAAACACAGTATCTGAAGAATGGTAAACTGGATTCATGTCATATTTGGTACACAGATAGCATGTTTATATAGCCTTTCTACAATCTTATCTAAAAAACAGTAGGTATTCGAAAGCATATCTGTGCAATTAACCAATAATTTATTTGTTCGCATGGATGAGTGTGAATACCGTGCAACACGAATTGCTAACTGTTGAGGATACAAGTAATCATTGCATCAGAAAATAAAATTAATAATTGCTATTGATAGTTTCTTTTGGATTACAAAACTTTTAGCAGAATAAAGGATTCTGTGGAATTTTGATTCAGCTGGTATATGATTCACAATTAGATCGCAAGAGAAAATGACCACTCATCCCCTCAATTTTTCAAAAATTCCTTTTCGATATCATTTTCATGTGTAAAATATACTTTTGAACAACTGTCCTGGTCAAAATTGTGTAAATTGAAAAAAACAAACAAAGGGTTTCATTCATTTTGTTTAAAAAAAATTTCTTCCATTTTATGTTTACTTATAAAAGCACTAGTGATGGACTCTTCCGTTCCAATCGTGTGTATGTAATTGACCCATGGCACGTGTGATTCGCTTTGGAAAACAAGCTCAAATGATTTCATTGGTTCAAAGTAGAGCGAGTTAATATATGTTTTTTGCGGACCCATTAGGTGATAGCCTTGTCGGTATGGCATAAATTAGAAATTTTATCTATGCATTCCGCTCTACATATCATTTCACAAGTACAAAGAACAAACACAATGTTCAAATACAGATGTGTTTTGCCATTTTATGCCATTCTGAGTGACCAAAAATATTGCTTATCATAGTTAAATGTTTCAAATCAATGTAGAACTACAATTCTTATTTGCAGAGTGCCGAAGAATTGATTTTACTTGGGTGTACAGTATGTGTGCAGCCTGTGTTGTAAAAATAAAATGTTTTCATAGCTCCTTGCTTAAACAAGGTCCGGTTTAAGTATGGAATACAATGTAATTCATAAGCTTGCACGGTTTTGCCCCGACGTGAAACCATTCGGTTTCCAAAACCGGTTCTAACCGGAAAACCTGTTTTTCACCCATAATGTAAACAAGCTTTGAACATAAAGTGCATTACAGTAACTATAATTGCAGTGTACTGCACTGTATCGATCGATAGCAGCTAACAATGTTTATATCACAGTATTTTCTGTAAATAAGGCATTGATCAATCAAATGTATTAATAAATACAATGTTGTTTGCGTGTAAAGTGATTTTATATACCACATTTGCCCCTCAAATAATGCCAATTTTACCCCTTTGTCAGTCTACGTCCCAAGGCAGTCACATAAAAAAAAGTGGCTAAAAAGGTTGTATCGACAGCCCATCTATATGCCCTTATTTGCTCACGATTTCAAATCCATAGTTATGATTTCAATTTTCTTTCATATAAAAAGAAAAGAAATTTGCTGGATACTTCTAAAACAGATAACTGTAAGCCTCTAGATGCATCATCTTTCGGTGTGATGCTAGCCATTGTATACTTGATCAGCGATCAGGCAGTACAATTGTTGCTGATTTCCATATAAAGTACGGTGCGAAAATCTTACAGTTCAGATCCCACTCACTTGATACTCAACATTGATTTGAAACATTTAACAATGATAAACAATATTTTGGGTCATCCAGAATAGTATTAAACAGCAAAATACATACTTGAACATTCTGTTTGTGTTTGTACTTTCTATTTGTGAAACGATATTCAGAGCGGAATGCAGAGATAATATTATTAATCTATGCATTACCAACAGGCTATCACCTAACGGGTCTGCAAAAAAACATAAATAAACTTGCTCCACTTCGAACCAATGAAATCATTTGAGCTTGTACCCTCAATCGAATAACACTTGGCATGGGTTAATTACATACAACACATGATTGAAAGGGAAGATTCCATCGCTTGTAGGCTATTATTATGAGTAAACATAATTACAGGAGGACGGAAGAAGTTGAAAAAAATAAAATGCATGAAATCTTTCGTTCTGTTTAAATCTAAACAATTTATTTAGAACTGTCGTTCAGAGGTTTATTATACACATGAAAATGAGAGGAGGGGAAGGAATACAACCTTTTTGAGGGAATGAATGGTCGTTTTCACTCGCGATCTCATTGTGAAATGTGAATCAGACTGACCAAGCTGGTGATAGCACGGGGATAATTTATCTTCATTTTACAGTACAGTACATTGTTATTCTATAACTTTCACGCAATTAATTCACCCTCTAAACAATGCTACAGAGAGAGTTGAACACACAATTACAATGACGGGGTCGTCGCCTGCGTATTCGGTTATGATAGTACAAATGCTATCACTTAAACGCCTAATACGACCCGGACGAGAACACAGGTACGACGTGCGGACAGACATAACATCGACAACCAAGTCAATGTCCACGGCCTTTGATAACCAGTCGTGGTGCACTGGCGTGTCTACCCACCCCAGGATAGACACGCCAGTGCACCACGACTACAGCTATTTATAGCGACTTTTATACCCGGCAGAAGCTGCTGAATTCAAATTAAAAAAACTTCCGAAAATAATACGACAACCTATGAAAACCTATTCATTAATTAAAGTTTCATTTGTATTGAGGGGCTCATATACACATTGAATACTGTGTTATAACTAGCCCTATGTACATGCATAGGGTCAGTCAGTACAGTAGGGTGTGGTTGGGTGTGAATTCGTAAATGATCTCATAATACTTGGCCTGCAATATAGTTGTCGGGATTTATAATGGATTTACCAGGTATATTAAAAGACAAAAGGACTCAGGAGAGAATGGACATGACTTTAAATAAAGGGATTTAAAAGGAATGAGTTTGTTGTGGTCAGGGAAATATTAGCCCGGAGAGAAGAAGCTAATACAGAGCATCATCTAACCTGTTATCTGCAGATATATTATGACTATTTATTTCCAAACATTCTCAATCATATATATTGATTGAATAGAAATATCACATATTTTCACAAATATATCAAAAGATACTACAAAAAACATGTTGACACAAAGCATGAACTTTCTTTTCATCTAAATGAAATGGATTTTTACTATCTTTGGCAATTTTTTTGTAGTGATTGCAGTTTTTTTTATAAAATATGAATCAGACTGAAACCGTGGTTTCCTGAAATCGGTTTTAGTTACAAAACTGGTACACCTTGCAAGCTAAGTAATTCAGTTTAATTTTCAATCATGATGTTTTCAAATCTTGTATCATATTATTCGTATAGAGATTGCACTGCAGGTAATAGTAATACACTTTTATATTTTCATTTTGAAGAAGAAAATATGAATTTGGCGGGAAGTGAAACACTACTTTTCATTAGCGGTCATTTTCTTTTCTGTGCACTCCCATTCGCGTAGTTTTGTCAAATACCAATATCCTATAGGGCGGGACCCTTTGGTGGTTTAAATATAATTAAAAATGCCACCATGATGCACAAATGGGGCCAATTAAAAGTAAAAGCATAGCAAGAATGATTATTGAACTTAAAAAAAAACAATAACAGAGAGGTATGCATGATTAATGATTTCCTTATTTTTGGTAGAACTTAAGAGCCATGACCTGGCCATAGTTAATGTTGTAAAGAAATGTTGAGTATCAATTGGGTGGGATGTCAACTGTAAGATTTTCCCGCTGTACATTATATGCAAATGAGCAACAATTGTACTGTGATCAAGTACACGATGGCTAGCATCATGTAGGAAGATGATGCATTTAGAGGCTTAATTTGCATGTGTTTTACAAGTATCCAACAAATTTCTTTTCTTTTTACATAAAAGAAAATTGAAATCATCACTATGAATAGAAAATGTGACCAAATAAGGGCATATACTGTAGGTGGCCTGTCGATGTGGCCTTTTTCATAGCTTTTTTACGTGACTGGGCTTGGGACATCGGGAACTGTTTATTTATTGCCTTTGGACCTAGACTGATAAATGGGTAAAAAGCGGCATCATTTGAGGGGCAAATGGACTTTACACGCAAAGAACATTAAAGTTTATTGATACATTTTATTTATCAATGCCTCCATTATCATTTTCAACATTATTTATAGAAAATACTGTGATAAAAACATTTTTAGCTGCTATCATATAACAGTCACTTTATGTTCAGGGCTTGTTTACATTATGGGTAAAAAACTGGTTTTCCAGTTAAAACCGGTTTTTGTTTAGGAAACAGACCGGTTTCATGTCGGGGCAAAACCATGCAAGCTTAGTTGGGGAATAGAGGATGGTAGGTGAACTTGGAGGATGGTAGATGAATGGGGTAGATTTTAGGTAAATGGGGGATGTAAGGTGAATGGGGGATGGTAGGTGAATGGGGCATGTTGGGGAATAGAGGACGATGGTAGATATACAGAGAATGGCAGGTTAAGGGGGATGGTAGGTAAATAGGGGATGTTGAGGAATAGAGGATGGTAGGTGAATGGAGGATGGTAGATAAACAGTGGATGGCAGGTGAAGGGGGATGGTAGGTGAATGGGGCATGGTAGGTGAATGGGGCATGGTAGGTGAATGGTTGATGGTATGTGGAGGGAGGATGGTAGGTGAATGGGAGATGGTTGGGAAATGGTTGGGGGATGGTACAGTAGATGTATTGGGAATGTTGAGTTGATAAAAGTGATCAGGGTGTTACAGGGAAGAATGTTGGGTGAAGATGGCATAGGGATTGGTAGATGTAGGAATTGGGATGAAGGTGGAATGACATGTGGGACTAGATTGAATGAAATGTGGGACAGGGTGGCATGTGGGACAAGGTGCCATGGAATTTGGGTCAAGGTGCCATGGAATGTGGGACAGGATGTTAAGGCATGTAGGACAGGGTGGGATGGCATGTGGGACAGATGGTGTGATGGCAGGTGGACAGAGGGTGGAACGCATGTTACTAGTGGTGAGGGGATTTGTATCGTTTGCGATGTCTGGTTGATATGAAAAAAGCAATATCATGATATTGTGGTGATTGATAGATGTGACTGCACTACTAGAAAAGGACAGTGTTTTGAAATCATATCAATTTTTTTTTAAATGATTTATGTTGTTTTCTTTCTTTCAGGCCTTCTCCATCTTCTTTGTATTTATTGCCTTTACATCGGACATGATTTGCTTGCTTTTTATTCCGGTTCACTGGCTCTTCTTTGTAGCCAGCACATATGTATGGGTGCAGTTTGTCTGGCACACAGGTGAGTCTTATCTCATTTGACATTTTGTATTTCACTTTCTTCAAATGTAAATATATTAATGCTGACTTAGGCCATACATGCTGAAAGAATTGTTGCGTTGCAGTTAAGGTCGAGTCACATAGCCAGGAATATCAGGGTTCCTGCCTAAAAGCTGCGAAATGTTATGGACCTGAGCACTTTTCACAATTGTTGAGAACAAGATCTTCAGTCAATGCGAGTTGATGTTTTATTTTTACATAATGATGTTAAAGAAATGACCTGTAGAGGAAAAATTTATTTACAAAATTTAAACCATCTACAGGCCTATTGAAAAAAAATGGTTAAAATAAAGATCCATATTTTCAAGAACACTTAAAAGCATGCAGGATCAGAAATCAATAAGCGGAAACAAGGCTGTTTTTGGACACTTTCAACACTGTTTACACGATGTAAAAGGTAAGTAAATTTTGGCCAAACTGAAGATTTTCTTTGAATCTTCTTCACACCAAAATAATTGTCATTTCAGATCAAATGAAAATAAAAAATAAAAAAATGGGGTTTTGTTTAGATTACTGGAAACAAATTTGTATTAAAGGTTGCCTGAAGAAATTAAAGCCTTTGTCAAGGCTTTAACGTTCTATAATTTAATAATAATAATAATAATAATAATAATAATAATGCTGTTCCTGGAAGATACAATGTTGTGATAGGTTTGCTGTAATTTATTCATTTCTGTAGTAACAAATTTGGCAGTATTTAGTGTGTGACAAGCCTTTGTTGTCTTATTAGTGCATGACTTTCCAGTTTATTTAAAGTTGTATTCTTAATGAGGAAGTTTGTACTTGGGAGTACATTGACAGAATGCAGCAAGAAGTCCATGCTGTATGTTTACCTTTGAGGATAGTAAAGGATTAGTTCAGGGGTCAAGCAAGTCTACCTTATATAACAGTGGACTTCAAAAGAAACAAAATAGTGAAAAAAGCATCAAAACTCTTATTGCGTTAAAGGATTAGTTCAGGGGTCGTTGAAGGATTAGTTCAGGGGTCGTTAAAGGATTAGTTCAGGGTTCAAGCAAGTCTATCCTATATGACAGTGGACGTCAAAAGAAAGAAAATGCTGAAGAAAGCACCAAGACTCTTATTCCGTTAAAGGATTACTTCAGGGGTCAAGCAAGTCTATCTTATTAATAGTGGACGTCAAAAGAAAGAAAATGCTGAAGAAAGCATCAAAACTCCTATTCCGTTAAGGAGATATTTAAGTTTAAAGTTTGGTATCATTTGTGTAGAAACGACTGAAATCAGACTAGTTGTGATGTCATAGCCTCAGATTCCTCATAGTCTTTATGTATTCTATCATAGTTTGTCATGCGATTTTGTGGCTTAGAAACCATGGGACAATGTCAAAAAAGTAGTAAAACTGAATCTAGGAAGGGTATTTATAATATTCTAAGAATGTTTTGAAAGTTTGAGGTCAAATAATGTAACCCTTACTCTTCCAGGGCTTTCAAAAAAGCCAGCCCAGTTTTCGTAAATTTTTTCCATATGCATTTTTGACAACTTTCCTTTTACTTTCTTTGGTTACAAGTTTAGTTGGAATAGAGGCTAAGATATTTATATTTTGAGTAATAAATGCTAAATTTAAGGAAATATTGGACAAAAATAGGCAAAATAAGCAATTTTTGGCTAAATTTGGTCAATAAATGGTCAATCTTTGCAAAAGTATAACTTCTTGTCAATATTGAAAATCAAGATTTGTGTTACATATTTTTTTTTCTTTCAGAAATTTCCTTTCCTTTCCAATAATACTAATCTATAACTGTTAGAAAGAAAGGAAAGATAAAATAAACACCAAAAACGATTATAAGCAAAAGACCCCTGAAAGCTGTAGCAGAAAAAGAATTATGCAGTGGTCATGGTGAGACTCGAACCTGGAGTGCTCTCGTGCTAGCCGCGTACATTTCCTCTGCACCACATGGTCATTCAAATTGAAGTGGTGTAAAATAATTCTTATAGGAAAAGTTCTAAATAGAGTGGAGTATGCCATTATTTATATATCAAATGAAAGGAAATTGCAAGCACTTTTGAATCGTACGCAAAGTTAAGCATAACTTACTTATATTAAGGTAAGCCTAATTAAATGATTTATCAGCTGGTTTTAGAGTAATTTTAAGCCGATGTCCGCCTGGATTTCAGCATGTATGATGTAGTACTGTACAGTGCCTTAGTAATGTAACTAATGTAGTGTAGTGTACACAAATGAATACACTGTATGTAGTGTAGTAAGTAGTATTGTACTAGCAGTACTGTAGCAGCCATTCTCAACTGCAGTCTGTAGTGTAGGCCTACTGTGATTATGTAACTATTTATGTTAAGTTATTGTGTACGGAACATCTTAAATTCAAATTCTTAATTATTGCTGAAAGGAAATTTACTTCTACTTAGCCTTTTTTTTTTTTAAAAGATTTTTTCTGGAATCAATAAAAAAAAGCACAATCTCTGATGCTGTTTTAAGCTTCGCAAAGGCCCAGGGCCTGTTTGTTTTGAATAATCAATTCTTTTTTTGACCATCATGAAATTTCTTGATCTATGCGTATGATTTGTTAAATACTATCAGTTAAAATTTTTATTAATTATTTATTTTTCAACAATCACTGTGCAGCTATTTAGGGCCTATCTTTTTAGGAGAGTTTAATTTTTCTTGATGAACGGGTAGGTCTTATGCTACTACTGTGTTTTTTTTTTTGTAACTTTAATTTTTAATCACAATCACTTGCAGCCACCTTGGCCTATGGCCTGTTATTTATTTATGTTTTCATTAAGTTTGGGTGATATGTCAATATTTTGATATCAAGTTGACCTATATCGATATGGCCGATATTGAGTTCAAAGGTCGTATTGATATATCGATATTATGTTTTTTCAATAATACACAATACATGAAGTATTAAGAAGCTATACATGACTATCAAACATCCAAGTATTTTTTATTAAACAGCCACAAAAAGTCAATAAATTTTATTTATATTAAAGTTTCATGCAGTCAGTTATGATAAAACTTTATTAAAACATTAATATTGTGATAACAATTACCATGAACAAAAAAACCACTTGACTCGCGGAGTACAGAGGCATTGTGCAATACTTCAACTTTATACTTGATGGCTTACGATGTTCAGACAACAAAAATCATATATGTTGAATCCTTAAACATCATGTTAAGTTTACTCAAAAGGAATACTGAATCTGAATTTTTATATCAAACAGTCAAACACTAGTGCAATGATTGAAGCAGACTAGAAATTTAATATTATGCATTATATATGGATTTTTGAATGTCTAGAAGTCCATAAAATGCTACCAAAATAATGCCTTTTCAGTAGAACATTCATAAGAAGTGAGTTATAAACTTTTAAGAAGAATTGGAGCTGATTTTTGTAAGGCATACAGTGTATGCCTTATACCAGTTCCACAAAATTTTTTAAAAGAATATGCTGAGGCCTAAATGTTTTCAATGTTTCTGTGTTTGATCTTTTGAGATAGAAACCATGTAAAGAACATTTTGAGCATAGTGGGTGTTTATTTGAAGATGATATATATATATTTTGCAGTGATTTCTGTTAATTTGTACAATACGTTTTACTTGCCTTTTTTGAGCCAAGATGAAATTACTTTGCCCAGAACAGTACATACAACTTACGTATAACGTCCTATAATTTGCATTTCGATATTATCGATATTTTTCAGGCAATATATCGATATTGCATAATGCTCAATATTGCCCAAGCTTGGTTTTCATGCAAGTGCTAGAGTTTTTATTTATTGATTTACCGAACATTGCAAGTACACTGTTATTGTGTGTTTACCATCATGAATTGTCTTGATCTGTGTGTATAATTTGTTTAGTAATGATATAGCTGAGAGAAAATTACCTTTTGATCAAATGAAAATAATTTTTTATTTTATCACATTTTTTTTCCTTCTCATTTTTCGTAAAAAAATATGCATTTTATGCACATACCTTAAACATTTTGATTAATATTATAATGAATTAGTGCATTAACAGTTAATTAGTAGTTAAATGTTTGTATTATATCAATATTTTTATGGAATATTACAAGTTCATTAAAATGGTTTTAATTAAATTAAATGTATCTAATTTTGAATAATGTCATAGTAAGTAGATAACACAAAATGTGTGGAATCTTAATTAATATCACATGATTATTAATGAATTTTTTAATTACGTGTTTGTCTTGTTATTTGAATTATACACACACATTAGCTAGAAACTTACAACTGTCAGCTTAATTATTTATTTGAAGCACACTAAAATAATTTCAGATTTGCACACTTTGACACAATCAGTGAATTGTCTCACTTTATGTCAATATTAATTAATTATTTAGTTATTGATTAGATTTTCCCTTTGTTTATTATGTCCCTAAATGCTAATTCTATACATGGCTAAACAATTTGCTAAAAACACAGCTGATTTAGTTTCAAAACTGCATCTAGCTCAAATTTAACAAATTTTACATTAAAATACATTTGTCCCACTTTTCCAAATTCAGTGTATGTTATGGTTTGTTTATACTTTAACTATGTAAATTAATTCTTTAACGATGTCATATATCAATCATTTATTTTTTTAAGTTGGAAGAGAATATTGTACAGAACAAGAAAATACTTGATAGCAGTGGTAAAGTAACATGTCCAAATATGTATTATGCTTTCAAAATGCTTGATTCTCAAAATTGACCAAAATTTGGCCTAATCTGGTTGCCATTGAAACAATCATCAACAACTTAGAGGTAAACAGAATAAAGCTAGAAATTAGTAGACTTCAAGAAATTTTTTAAATTACATTTGAAAAGATAAATATTAGAAAAATAGAATTGCTTTTAAAATAAAACCAGTCAGTTGGTTTTTGCACTGCCATGGGTTGAACTATAACATCATTGATGTCTAGTAAAAATTAGACCAGAAACCAATACTGTCATGTCTTAGTACTTGTGTGTTTGATTTTGAAGCAAATATGTTATCTTAAAGTTATTGTAAGATTTGAAAGAAAGAAAAACATTTTTTGTAAATCTTTTAGCAATTTTTGAGTTTTACCCCTTTTCAATGTAGTACTTTTTTCAAGATTCTGTAATATGACCTCCATAAAAAAGTTACATTTTGTGAAAGAAATGTCTGAGTACTTTAAAATGATACCAGGATTATACTCTTATAGGACTGGTAAAGTCTGATTTTATTTTTAGAAAAAAGGAAATGGTGATACTATCGCCATGTGGTAGAGTTAGGGTTAAATAGTGAAAAATTTAAATGAACTTTCTTTAAAATACATTAACAATTGTCAAGAATGTGAGGATAAGGACACTAACTTTCCATAGTAGACTTACTACACCAGTCATTTCTACACAGATAAGATAGAGCTTTAAACTTGAATATCTCCTTAACAGAATAAGATTTTTGAACGCTTTTTCACCATTTTGTTTCTTCTGAAGTCCTTTTTCACATAAGATGTACATGCTTGACCACTGAACTAACCCATTAAAGTTATTTTCCTTGTGGTATTTTTGTGTCTCATTTATGATATTATATAACACTTACAATTCCCATATAATGTAGCATCATACAGTAGATCTTGTTTCTTTATAGGAAGTGCATTTACATTGCAATAGGTTCATTTGAATGCTTTTATGAATCAAAAGTATATTCTGTGTGAAGCATAGAGAAAGTGTCAAAGTGACAGCTAACGGTTAAAACTGAAAGTATGGATTATATTATTTCACTTTCACTTTTGAGTTTCCTAAATATTTTATGGGCATGGACATATCACTTCCCTTTGAACATATATGTTTTATTTACTGTGAGTGAACAGGAAGGTTGTGCCAATGTCCTAATGTCTAGAAAAAAAATAATTATTGTCCATTTCCTTGTTTTCTAATCAGATTGTGGTGAAAAATATCTTGAGCACTGGGGTGCTTTTTAATAGATGGCAGAATGCAACATGAATTACTTTTAAATTGAATAAAAACCATAAGTCTCATCATAATTGGTTTAAATTAGCCGTTTTGTGGCTTTTTGGTATTTTTGGCATCAATATGCTG
The DNA here is from genome assembly GCA_020152595.1 of Chiridota heheva. NCBI lineage: Eukaryota > Metazoa > Echinodermata > Holothuroidea > Apodida > Chiridotidae > Chiridota > Chiridota heheva. Next base: position 364,484 of record JAIGNY010002130.1, read on the forward strand.
GATAAAAACAATTTGTATCCTGTAACAAACTGAAATAGTACTGTAAAGTGAAAACCTTTTCCCAAACCATGAAGCTTAAGCCCCATAAGCCTAGTTCTTATGCTAGGCTTAAGAGTTGGTTACAGTACAATTTGCACCATATACAGTACAGCACTGATGCAAGTAAGTTTGGTAATTGGAACAGTAAAGTTAACAGCGACAAAGTGGCAGCAAGCCAACTAAAAATCACTGCAGCCCCTGGCTTGCCACCTACATGTATATAGAATACACCAGCAAGCTGCCTATAAAATGTTGGTAAGCCACCTACAAAGTGATAATAAAAGTGTTGGGGAAAATGTTGAAAATTCTCATTGTTGTTCAAACTGCCCTCATCAGAACTGTATTTTCTTTCTAAATAGATGTTCAATGTACATGTACATCAACATGATTTCAACATTGATGTAAAAGTTGGAATGTTTGTTCTTTGTTTAGATCGTGGTGTTTGCCTACCTACTGCTTCTCTGTGGTTGTTATTTGTTTATATCGAAGCATCAGTCCGCCTTCGGGAGCTGAGAACAGCCCTTCCATTTCATCTGGATTTGTGTAGGCCTTTTGCAGCTCACTGGTAAGATTCTATCCCTGTATTAATGTAGGACTCTCATTGTATGGGTAATCTGAGCCATTTCCTAATCAACAGTTGGGAGAGGAAAAGAATCTTGTAATGTTTAAAGGCTGAAATTAGGGAATGAAATGTAAAGATTTGCATACAAATTTTATCATTAGAATTTGCATAAAAATTTGCATAAGAATTGCAGAAGAATTTGCATGATAATTTACATAAGAATTTTGCATCATAATTTACATAAGAATTTTGTATTTGTGAAGAAAAAAACCTGAAATTTAAATCAGCCATAACCCCAAAACAAATTATCCTTTCGTCAAATTTTCTAGGCTGGTTTGCCCAGAATTTTATGTTTTTCATAATGAGGAGAACTTCAGAAAAATGATTTACCTTGTCAAAATCTTCATACAGCAGAAAAGTTACAGTGGCCAATGTTAAAGCACTTTATTACTACAAAAGAAAATCAACTTATACCATTGTTGTAACCAGTCAAATTTAGAAGAGGTTTGATTACAAGAGTATCTTCTGGTTTGTTTCTTAAATACTTTTCTCTGAAAGTCTTTTATTTTATCATGGACAAAAATATAATAGTGTATATGACTGTATTGTGTTATCTCTTTAAAATTACTCTGAATTCAGGTATTTTGCTGAAAGACTGTATTTGTTATTTCATTAAAATTACTCTGAATTTATTTTGCTGAAAATTATTTATTGTGTTATCTCATTTAAATACTTTGAATTCAGGTATATTGCTGAAAATTATTGGGATTTCAGTATGCAAACTTCAAACGATGAACATGATTGACTGTTTTGAATTAATGAGGTCAGAAGGTCAGTCTTTGTCATTGAAATGAGATTCTAGTAGAAAAAGTTAAAGGACTATGGACAGCTAGAGGCAACATGGGCTTAATTGGTTTAAAGTAGGATTTGAACCATTAAATAAGCAAAGAATTACATCAAAGTTGGTTAAAAATTGACCCATTAACAGCATTTTAGAGTTTCAACTGTTATTGTTCAATATTGTGCAATGATATGTGACATCAAAGGGGGAAGAACCTTCATCACCTTTTGTAAAACCTTTGTTTTTTTATTCCTCTGTCAATGTCTGAAATATAGCACTGGACTTGGGGCAAATGTTTTCAGAACTTGGTCATACCCCGAATCATCACATATCTAGAACAAATATTCTGAAATTCACAAGTAGCTGAATTTGAAGAACATAATTTAAAGAATTACACCAAGATTTTGAGATGTGTTCCTCATAATACTATATCACAAATTCCACGCAAATGAACAAATCTTGAAACTTTGGTTAGTCATAACGTAAACATTAAATAAGCTTTTTACAAATTGTAAAGTCTGTTTGACTCAGAATTCCAGCTCTTTCACATATCTAAAATCTGCTAGATGTCCATAGTCCTTTACCTTACAGTAAACATAAACAAAAAATGACAAAAAATACACAGTCAAAATACTTTAATCTTGACAATCCCAGTGGGTCTGCCAGTAAGTTACAACTGGTTATCAAAGGCTGTGGCCATCTTGATATAATGTCAGTACTGAATGCTTTCGGGACGTTAAACCTTGCTATGCTTTGCTAATCAGTACATTTACATGTAAATATTACCTGATGAGTTAAAATAAATTTTGCAAGAAATAAAATATATTGCAAAATAACGAATCAAAAGAGATTTTAACTGAGCTGAAATTCTGCATGCTTTGCAAACATCGTGACCATATTTCCAGAGGGCTGATATGAACAGTCCTTCCAGGGTGTGGTGTAGGTTTGAAATGTTTTACAGCAAGGTATCTCAGTATGCAAGATAAATTTCTGTGTGCTTTTTATAGAAAGGATGATTCATACTGTAGAAATAAACTTTCCACTATTTGGAAGCTAAATTCCAGCGTTTGTTTGGGCAATGGAGTCAGTACTTTTGCCATACTGGTTGCGCGATAATTTTAACTTAGCATTGTAAATTGGAGCAACTTTGGTGTACTTTTGAAAATTACGGTACTAAACAGGTTTAAACGTTAAATGCTCGCATATCTTTGCGTGCACGCGTCAAGTAAAATCAGTCAAACTTTATAGCTCTAAAAAGTTTTTCAGTCCCATCACATGCACAAAAAGTGTGGTCTAATATTCTTGAGACTCAAGAAAAAAATGCCCTTATTTTAAACCGCCAGCTGCTTTTAATACAGGTTTGTTGGTTAACATTGATATTGATTCTTGTCCATTCCAATGAAACAAAATTTGATTGATAGATATAGAAAATGAGGTGTTTCAAGTTCATGCGGTGTTAAATATTCTTAAAAAAACATGGAAATGTTACTTCGTATGTTTGTCAGAAAATACAACTGAAACTTGAAATGTGGAACTGCATACTGACTAATGTACCTGTACCAGAGGTTGTGTTATAATTTTTTGCCTGGCGTATTTGCTTACGATAAGCTCTTAAAGTTCGACGTATTTTGTTAATTTGCCGTCGTATGTACAGGGCATTGCATAATGTACAGGGCATTGTGTGCTAGAGAAGCATGCAAGTAATTGTTAACACACACTATTGTGTAGGCCTGCCTCACTAAAGTGAATGAAAATTGCGCTTAAAATACCAAAAACATTACAAACATTACATTATTATCATAAAAAATATTAAGAAAAAGTTCATACCCAATCCTTATATAATATTGATTGTTGAATCATGAAATTTGGGTTAAAAATCCTAAAATAAACTAGAAGATACTTTTGTTTATAGTATCCAAACTTTCATGAGGTTTTAGTGAACTTTTCAACTTTTTAGTGAAATTTTCAACGATAATATACTATTCAGATCTCGAACACGCCTACTTCTTTACAGTATAGTAACTTGACTTGCAGACTGATCACTTCACAGATACACGATCAACACAATACAGGAGAAAAGTTGAATCCTAGCCTAATAATATCGTTGACAATTGACAGCCTGCATTCAAAACAACATCAAATCTTTCACGTACACTGTACAGTGTACGTACATCATGCATAGGGTCTATGTACTAGCCTATATGTGTTTATGGCAGCACTACAGGCATGTTGAATCATTTGGCCGTTAGTCCTGTAGTTGGGTCATTTTTCTTTTATTTATGAGTAATTCAAAGTCATTTTTGTGTGAAATAAAACTTTGAATCTCATCAGAGAGGTAAGATGTTCATGATTTTCATTTATGTTAATGAAAAACTCTGGCGTAAAATTCCACATACTATATATAAATCTTACGACACAGGTTGTACCTAAGTTGTAAGAAATTTCAGCCATGGCGTAATATACGACAAATTTGTCGTTAATGCGATCTCTGACCTTCACAGTACTTTGTACCAATTAGGCGGAGGGAAGGAATTCAAGCACTAAATCATATAGTACAGGCTATATGGAGCAAAGTTGGGGACTGATTTTAGTTTGTGCCTACAGATATAAATATAGTAATACTGTACATAGAGATGTGTAAAGTTTTTATACCAATGATGTAGGAGTCTATATCAAGGAGTTAGTTGCACTTTCTTGTCGTACTTTAGTTAACATTTTTGCTTGTAATTAGTGAGGAAATACTTCCGCATATCTTGCAAAGACATGAATGGAACACATAATAACCAAGAAAAACACAATTAAGGAAGCTAACTTTAGGCAATTAATCTTTTGGGAAGTGCAGTTTTCAAGTCATTTTACTTCATACAGTTCAAGTGAACTATCATAATTTACATACTGTATTGTACAACACAGTGTAGCTGTAAGGTAGGAAGCCATACCATAACTTGGTTGAAAATATATGTAATAAAAAACATGAATATCCATGCAATAAAAATAATAATAATCATAATAATAATGATGATGATGATGACGACATTGACGACGTCGATGAAATTCCAGTCGTTTTTTATTACCAAATTCAGATTAATTACAGTATTTACATATAATCATAAAAGAGTCTGAAATTTTAGGTGAAAAACACTTCCAAAAATATGTTTGACAGTTATTTAGTCATTTATTAATTGATTATCTCAATAAATTTGATAGAGGCTGCAAACAAACAGCTGTTTTAAGTCTAACATAGCGTCACCAATCTCCTGATTTTGCACCTAAGGATGAAAGATTTTTAGGATTTTCAACATTTTTTGCAGGGAATTGATTGTTTTAAGGTAATGTATTTATCTTGCAATTTCTAAGAGTTTTATGATTATAGATGCAAGAGTTCTTAAACAAGAATACAAAATCAACAAAAGTTGAGTTTTTTTCTATTTATTATCCTTTATGCCTAACTTGAATGTATGTGTAAAAGGAAAATCTACGGTTGTTACCTGTGGGTGGGGTCTGATGGAGGCCGGATTGGGTGAGGTGGTGGGGTGGGGTGAGGTGGGGTGGGGGTAAGATGGGGTTGGTCATGTTGTACACGGTGGGGTACTGGTGAACAGAAAAAATGCTTTTTGTAAAGTTAAACTGTACATGTATTATTGTTTTTTCATATCGCTGATATTTAAGTGTTTATCCACATGTCCATTTAAATCCACATGTTTCTAGCTAGGATTATTTTCATTTATCACACAAAACAATTCTCCCCGGTCTCTTTCCTTACTACCTCTAAAAAGACCTCTCTTTACAAGACCTCATCAAACAAACAAACAAACTTATTATGGTCCTCCACCACATTAAATATCCATTGTTTGTGTTGTATTCTATACAGGAAGTGGAAATAAATAATTAATATTTGACCAACTTTCTTTCAGTATTGGCTACCCTGTTGTCACATTAGGATTTGGCTTTAAAAGTTATGTAGGATATCGACTGAGGCTTCGGAAACAAAAGGAAGTTCAAAAAGAAAATGAGTTTTATATGCAGTTGCTACAGCAGGCTTTACCCATAGAGCAACAGCAAAATGCAACAGTTCCAGCATTATCAGAAAAAAGCAAAGGTAAGATCTGTAATCTCTGGAGTATGTGCATCAACTTCACACACTAGGGCTGTCACAGTATTGTCGATTATCACGATATTGGAATATTGGTTTTTCCATGATGTCAGCAATACCCTGACTAACATATATCATGATATGTCATTTTCCCATGTAAACTGCTTATTAAAGCAAAAATCTGTGACACGAATAAGATTTAAACTGAAATTTTGCAGTATTTCTGATTCATTTATGCTTAGCTGTTAGTTTTTATTAGATTAATAAGAACTGCATTCTGAAAACCTTAGCAGTTTTCCAAAGTGAATAATCATAACATATCACGATATGGTGATATATCGCAATATGGTGATATATCGCAATGTGGTGATATCGTGATTTATTGAGATATTTTTGTCCATGATAAACGGTATCTTATTGTACCCATATCGTGACAGCCCTACTTTACACATGCTTGAGCTGGGAAAGGATGAAAAATCTTGCAATCCTTCCCATAAATATAAAGAATTGGGAAGTAAGATATTATTAATATCAAGAACCGAGCCTATTGACAGTGTTGAAGGCAGTCTAACACTTTTGGTAATCAAAGCGCAACACACTAAAATTTGCCAAAGCAAAAAGAAAAAATCATTTAGGGCAACTTTATTTGGAGATGAACGATACCAAAACGTGCCCAGCCAGAGTATCTTTCCATGACCTTGTTCTTTCTTTACTACTGTATTCTTTGACAATTTCCAACACAAATAGATGTGTTGATACAATACATGCACTTAACAATACGTTAGTGAAATCTTTACCACCCTACAATTTGTAATCACTGTGCAAAATAGATACTCAGGACATTGTCTCTTCATATTACAGAATTTGAGGACGGGTTGATATATGGCATACCATGGCACCCGTAGATGATCAAAATTCATATCTCATCATATGCATAGCCAAACTGCTCAGCGCTTTATGCTTTTCTGCCCATATAACCTTATAAACCATTGACCGGTGGACAACTTATTGTGATATACTCTTTCCTATATTTAAATTCCTCCAACCTGTGAGTGTTAAAAGATGAAAAGAAACTTGACTGGAGGCAAAACATAAGTTAGAATGCCCTTTGTAAATTCTCCTAATGAGGACAGTGACATGGGTGCCTTTTAGAGGAGACTGACAATTTTCATCTATAAACAGTGTAATGTGTAGGCTAATGTGATTACAATTCTGTTTTCTGGAAATGCTGGATTCATAAACTTCCCAGATGCCAAATTTCTATTCAGTTTTTTTAAATCAGTAGGAATTGTTAAGTTACATTTAATGGCAGATTGCAGCTGGAACTTGTGTTCTCTGTACATCCCTACTGCAAATTATTGTGTTTTGAACTGCAATATACGTACTGTAGGTTAGGGAATTAGGGCATATATGCGAATAATCATGGCTATTGTAGATTCAAGACATGAGATGATTTTATTACTGGTTTTTTTGAGGACCACTTCATACTTGTGATCTTCTATTGCAGAGTGCAGACATGCAAAGGAGGTCTTAGTTAAAAATGATAATACTAAGTTCTGCAGTAACTTCTGCAGTAGGAAACAAATGTAACTGAAATGGACACAATCAAGAGTTGCGCACACAAAAAAAGTAGATTGTAAAGATTGTCCAAATTCCTTGTCCATGTAAGGGCCGCTTCAGTGAGGTTATGAAGAGTGAGCAAATCTTCATCAAAGTGATATGTACTCAAATTGCTCCTCAATAATGGACAATTTGAGGCTCAAAGCTGCAACCAACACTCAGAGCGCAAGCCTGCACTATCACCCTGCTCTGGCCTTTTATGCTGAGCATAACTAACAAACCTGTGCAGACTACAATCCGCGTCAAAATACTTGACACTTTTTCCCCTCTCCCCTGTTTCAATGTTGTTCGTTTCTCGGCATGCCAAAAAGGAGACACAAAGGAGAGCTGAAATTTAATTTCAACATTGGAAAGGGGTAGAAGGGGAATGAAAAAAGGTGTCAAGTACTTTTGTTGCGGATTGTAGATGGAAACATCTTGAGTAGAAGATGCAGGGTGAACCGTACAATGGGTAGAAACCGTTGGGTACGTGTGTGACAGAACGTGGAATGGGCTAAATATACAACTCACACTGGACAGACATTGTTTCTGCATAATCAAGTGTTATTAGCACCTAATTTTGGTGTTCATACTAGACAATTTCTAGAAAACGTTTTTAGTTTAATGTGTTCCTCTTTCCATATATCTTGTGTAGTAATGTTTTTCTTCTCTTTTTTTTCACAGCATTATCTCATAAAAATGATGAACCAGTTTCGAACGGTACAGTAAAAAAAGGGTCGCCGAATGGGCATCATAAAAGTGCTTCTGACAGTAATTTTGAAAGTAAAATTAAAGAGACTAAAGAGACTAAACCCCCAAAGAATGTAACGGCAAACAATGCAAACCCTGGAACTAAACTGAGCGACCCACACTTGTTAGACACAAAACTAACTCAAAGAATTGTGAATTACCATGATACCACCCGCGAAAATCTTGCCAATGAGCAGACCCAAGTGAAACATCTACGTCAGAATTCCAGCGGTGGCTCAACGTCGCGACAGAAGAATTCGTTTTCAAGCTCTTCATCAAAGGAGAATAGTTCATCTTCCTCGGTCAGCCAGGGTAATAATCGCAAAGCTTCAAAGTTGTTACCTTCCAAAGTGGAGAATAAAGAGAAAGATAATAATATAGTGGCTGAAATGCAGCTACATAATGGTCAGCCACCGCAGGCGCAGTCCTTTATAAAAGAAGAGCTTGTTCTGAGGTGGGTGAATTGTTCAACTCTTGAGTAAATTAATGTTTTATTGTCCGTATTTTGTGCTTTATAAATATAAGGCCCCTTGTGCTCAAGCAGTCATAGCATCAGCTATGCTAGAGTTCCCGGTTACCCTTGTGTTTAAGCAGTTATAGCATCAGCTATGCTAGAGTTCCCGGATTCCCTTGTGTTTAAGCAGTTATAGCATCAGCTATGCTAGAGTTCCCGGATTCCCTTGTGCTCAAGCAGTCATAGCATCAGCTATGCTAGAGTTCCCGGATTCCCTTGTGTTCAAGCAGTCATAGCATCAGCTATGCTAGAGTTCCCGGATTCCCTTGTGTTCAAGCAGCCATAGCATCAGCTATGCTAGAGTTCCCGGATTCCCTTGTGTTCAAGCAGTCATAGCATCAGCTATGCTAGAGTTCCTGGATTCCCTTGTGCTCAAGCAGTCATAGCATCAGCTAGGCTAGAGCTCCTGGATTCCCTTGTGCTCAAGCAGTCATAGCATCAGCTATGCTAGAGTTCCTGGATTCTCTTGTGTTCAAGCAGTCATAACATCAGCTATGCTAGAGCTCCTGGATTCCCTTGTGCTCAAGCAGTCATAGCATCAGCTAGGCTAGAGCTCCTGGATTCCCTTGTGCTCAAGCAGTCATCAGCATCAGCGGATTAGGCTCAGAGCTCCTGGATTCCCTTGTGCTCAAGCAGTCATAGCATCAGCTATGCTAGAGTTCCTGGATTCCCTTGTGCTCAAGCAGTCATAGCATCAGCTATGCTAGAGTTCCTGGATTCCCTTGTGCTCAAGCAGTCATAGCATCAGCTATGCTAGAGCTCTCGGATTCCCTTGTGTTTAAGCAGTCATTGCATCAGCTATGCTAGAGTTCCTGGATTCCCTTGTGCTCAAGCAGTCATAGCATCAGCTATGCTAGAGTTCCTGGATTTCAATACCTGATGGGTTTTCATTTACCAGTGCTTCACAACTGATTTATCAAATTAGGGACGCAACTGTTTACCGATTATCGTTTACGCGATCGAAAACATCATTTATGGTTTTAAAAATTAATACATCGTTTAAACGGAAAAATCACCCTGAAAGTGCCCCTATCAGTTTCCCAACAATACTTTGCATTCAAAATCAATATTCATTCACACCACAGACAAAACTTTTAATCAATGATCTTACAATTAATTTTAACAAAGGATTTAGATTTAATCTTTTTTAATGTGGGAGTTAAATTTGCACAAATCTTTTACTTTGATTCGCTGAGCTACTTGATGTAATCTTTAGGCCGGTTAACAATACAGGCTTAAATCTGAATTAGGTTAACACCCATTTCACAAGCTGTTAAATGGACCCAGAAATACACAGACAAAAAAGCATTGATTTTTATTTTCACTACAAATAAATGCAAAGATTACCTGATGAGTCAAATAAATTGTGCAAAAAAGATTGCGAAACAAACAAACAAAAATGTTTTGGAGTTGTTGAGATTTCAATGTGGTTCAAGAACTGATGACTGGATTTGGATCAAATTTGGTGTGGGATTTTGTTACTGCTTAAGGAAGAAGTGTTAACAATTTAGGACATATTGGAAAAGGGGAAAGGTGCAAATGGAGGGTTGGGGACATTTTAAGGTGAGTGTCTGTCATTAGAATATCTCAAAAACTGATGATTTGATTTGGATTAAATTTGATGTGTGGTTTTATTATTGCTAACATAACAAGTGATTTTGAATTTGGGAAGTATTGGTACAAGGGAAGGGCCTTGGAAGAAATCCAGTCAGAAGATAATCTTCAAATATGATCATTACAGATTAAAACTTGCGAGTTAATCTTGGGTCTAGGACATCTGGGGTAGATTGATTATATTGTGTATGGGGATCAAATGAACTCTTACAATTATTCTAGGTATGTTGTAATTGCAATGGGGGTGGTGTTATGCACTCAACAGAGTGCTAAGATTCTAGTTATTATTGCATTTACATGTGTGCAATCTGGAGGCAATGTGGAACATATTTTGCTCTGTACTGGTTGTTTTATCACTATCACTGTGTGATGCTTAACCCTATGATATCACAATTTTCCTTTGTTGTCCACTGATACAGATTGGAAACGGATATTAAAAAGCTAAAGGCGGATCTTCAAGGAAGCCGACAGGTTGAGAGTGATCTCAGGGTCCAGATCAACAAGCTGATCACTGAAGAACAGAACACAAAGGCGGAATGTGAACAGCTACAAAGAGAAAATGAATCCTTACAGACCAGGTAGGCAAACATATAATACACAACTTTAAAATCTATGGAAAGTCATGGTCAACAATAGAGGGATTTCATCACGTGACTTAACTGGACTCCCATTTTGCAGGGCAGTGGCGTTGTTGCGTTTCACACATCTTCACACAGCTCAGACACATCACACGTACAACAAACATACTACATGCTAACCTACTAGTACTAGTTAAGTGAATTTTACTACTTGCAATTTTTTGTTCGCTTCTGATTTTACTTCATATTTTCCTTAAGTTTTCTATTTTCACCGGGTATACGTAGAGTAACTTTAACGTTAATGCCAGCTGATTGTTCGTTATACTCAGACAAAGCCTACATACTTGATATAAAGTGCTCGCTGCAAATCCTAGTGTGAACAGTAGGTTGAAGTCGTTGCGTTGTACAGCAGAAACCCACTTTGAACATTGATCAGGATCAGATGGAAATAGAGAAAATGTCTTTTTATTCCCCTGCACACATCTACTCTATTAGTACAGCTAATGGCACAGCAAGATTTCAGCATAATAATCTTACAAAAATAATCTGATATAACAACATGCAAGCGTATATAAGTCTAATAAAGTGTACAGCAGGCGACAGTGGTTTTTCCTGACAAAATGGTGATGTAAACAAAGTCATGTGACCTCGTAACGTCAGCTAAAACACCTTTATAGGTCAAAGGTGGGCTAAACTGGTAAGTGAGAGTCTTTTTAGGGGAGTGTTTCAAATATTCTTTGATCTGTTTTGTCTCCTGAAGTAATAAAATGTTATTGCTTATGAATGCCAGATAACAATTTGGTATTAAGATTGATGTCTGAGAAATTTGTAGCTCTCTACAAGGATCAGGAACTTATGCTGAATATTTGTGAGTCTGAAAAATTGCACCTTCACTTTTTGGTCTAGTACCCTTTTATTGGAAATGTATTTAAAACCATAAAGATCACCAACACACCTGTGACAATTGGAAATAATTCCCTTCACTATTGGAAAAGTTTTGACAATTTTGAACTTCTTATTTACTATCTTGAATGGAAAGTTTTATGCAAATTTATTATGTAAGAAATCACTGATTTCTGTGTTTTTGAAGTGGATGTGCTAAAGGAAGTGGAAAACACTTTTATATCCTTTTCAAAGACTGAAATTTACAGAAATATACAGAATTTTGTGCTAGATTTTTGTCATGCATTTCAACGTTTTTGTTTCTGATGCGATAGCATCAGGAATCTATGCTGTCAAGATGGTGTGTGTGTGTGTGTATGTGACGGCCAGCTCGTAAGCTCCAGAACGGTACAGTGTATTCATGACATGTGGTATACATATAGCCAATGGTCCATAGATGTGCCCTGTTGTTTCTGGTAATGATGTCATGCATATTAATGAGTAGGCAGGGCTAAATGTAAATTTTGAAATGCTCTTATTTCAACAATTGCATATCTGTTTTGTTTCATATTTGGTACAGTTATGAAATGCGTATATTTTTGATTTTGGTGGCAATGTCATGCATATTAATTAGTAATGTAAAAATCTTGAAATGCATATATTGTTACAAACGTATATATATTTTGTTCCATATTTGGTACAGTTAGGATGTTTGCTAGTTTGTACATGTTCATAGTATAAAATGTGAATTTCATTAATATGCATAGTGGGCGGGGCATAATATGATTTTGCTGAAAAGAGCTTGTAAACACGATATCTCAAGAACAATGAACTGGATAAATGTCATATGTCATACACAGATTGCCCATGGTCCGTAAATGTGCCCTATTGTTTTTGGTGGTGATGTCATGCATATTAATGAGTAGACGGGGCTTAATGTAAAAAATTTGAAATGCTCATATTATAACATCCACTGATATGTTTTGTTTCAAATTTGGTACACTTATGATGTTTGCTAATGTGTACATGTTCATGGTATAAAAACCTTGAATCCCATTAGTTTGCATAGTGGGCGGGGCTTATCCCTTACTCTACCATGCAGCGATAATATTTCCGTGGTCATATTACAGAATTTTGAGAAAAAGTACATTGAAAAAGGGTCAAACTGAAAATTGCTAAAAAATTTACAAAATATGTTTGTTTTTTCTCTTTCAAATCTTACGATAACTTCAAGATCACATTTTTACTTCAAGATCTAACATGCAAGTCCTAAGACATGATAGTATTGGTTTCTGGTCTAATTTTTTTTATAATCCCTACCTGCAATCTTTTGTTCTGGAAAAAAATTCTTCAAATTTTCATGAATTTCTGCCATTTTTGACCCCTTTTTTTCTTAAAAAATTTGTATAACCAAACCGTACATCGCACATGCTTCGTTGAATCACCATTAGAAAGTGCTTGAAATTTCCTTTCATTTGATATATAGATAAAGGCATACCCTCTCTATTTAGAACCTATCCTATAAGAATTATTTTTCACCTCTCCAATTTGAACGACTCCGTGTTGGGAGGAAATATACTCGGATAGCACGCGAGTGCTCCAGGTTCAAGTCTCACCATGACCATTGCTCAATTATTTTTCTGCTGCAGCTTTCAAGGGTCTTTTGACTATAATCATTTTTGATGTTTTTATCTTTCCTTTCTTTCTAAAAATGATAGATTAGTATCATTGTAAAGTAAATTGCATAAAGAATCTAAATATGTAACACAAATCTAGGTTTTCAATATTGACAAGGAGTTATACTTCTGCAAATATTGACCATTTGTTGACCAAATTTTGCCAAAAATTGCTTAAATTTGCATATTTTTGTCAATATTTTCTAAATTGGCTTTCATTACTCACCTCAGCTCACCTAGTCTCTTCAGGCCTCCTGGCCCATAACGCTGCAATGCACTCTCTCCACTGGACTCTGTTATTTGCAACTTGCCTGGCTTCTGTCCACGAGCTCCATCCCATCACATTCCTCTCCTTCTCGACTGTCCTTTTCCAGGTTATTCTAGGACGACCAACTTTCCTACTCCCCTCTGGTTTCCACATCATAGCTGTCACACAGTGCTTCATTACTCAAAAGATAAATATCTTAGCCTCTATTCCAACAAAACTTGTAATAAAAGAAAGTGAAAGGAAAGTTGTCAAAAATGCATAGGAAAAAAAGTAACGAAAATTGGGCTCACTTTTTTTAAAGCCCTGGTAGAGTAAGGGTTAATATATATGATTTTGCTGGAAAAAAGCTTGTAATCACGGTATCTAAAGAATGATAAACTGGATTCAAATCATATGTGATACACAAATAGCCCGTGGTCTGTGGATGTGCCTTATTTGTTTTGGTGGTGATACTATGCATACTAATGAGTAGGCGGAGCTTAACCTAAAATTCTTCAAATATGATACATGAGCAAGAGTATATCTGTTTTGCATTATACTTGCTATGGTAATGTTGTTAATTATTGTGCACATGCTAGTGTTGTCAATAGGTATGTCTATTTTATTGATCTGCATCATGCATGGTGGTCGTGGCTTATGAATAAATATCCTGGAACAAATATTTCATGATATGCTATGACATGACAGTTAATACAAAACTTGCAAATCAATCAGCATATGAAAAAAAGTGGAATCACAAAACCTTTTGGTTTTGGTTCATATTTCTGAAAATGCAAAAATTATCCACAAACCACTTTTAAAAATGTTAAAAGTTAATGCATTATTTTATGTTCTTATTTCTGGCCCAAAATACTTTTTAAAGCAGTGCGAAAAGTCTCACATCTTAAATGTGATTTTTTCAGTCAAAATTTACAATCAGAGCTAACGTAAAAATTTGTATTAAAAAATAGACTGCACAAGCGACATGTTAAACAACTCCTTACCAAGCACTTATATCAGGAATGACTAAACAAGCGAAATTGCTATGTTCAAAATATGGAAATATTTTTTTTAGTAATCTTTCTACAGTTGAACAATCCCCATTCCCTTCCATCATTGTTTTAAGCTGCAATGTACATACTTTCTTGCAAAGGGAACAACATTGAAATGCATTTAGGAGGATGGAGTTATTTCAGTGGTCTTGTTCCAACACTTTGGTACAAGATTGTAGCTGGTAATTAGAAGAACATTTTTGTAGGTACACATTTACCTTTACCTTTCCTTCTGTTTATTTTACTCTTGTATAGATTGCATAACCTTGTGACGCAGAAACAGCAAGATAAGCTGTCACTTGGCAAGATGGAACAGAAGTTGAAACAGGAACGAGACACTCGGTCGTTGGCAGAAAACCAGCTCCGTGAGGAGCGAAAAAATCGCAAGGCAGAAGAGGCTGCAACAGCTCGTGCAATGATCCTTGCTTCGGCTAGCGCTGCCAGGTATGGTATTTTTGCATGGTAATGATAACGGCAAGATCATGTCTTAAAGGATTAGTTTAGTAGTCAAGCAAGTTATCTTATATGAAACAGGACTTCAAAAGAAATGAAAATGTGAAGAAAGCATTCAAAAATCTTATTCCGTTAAAGGGTTAGTTCAGTGGTCAAGCATGTCCAACTTTAAAAGAAATGAAACGGTAAAGAAAGCATTCGAAAATCTTATTCCGTTAAAGGGTTAGTCAGTGGTCAAGCATGTTTAACTTCAAAAAAAATTAAACGGTGAAGAAAGCATTAAAAAATCTTGTTCCGTTAAAGGGTTAGTTCAGTGGTCAAGCATGTTTAACTTCAAAAGAAATGAAACGGTGAAGAAAGTATTTAATAATCTTATTCCGTTAAAGGGTTAGTTCAGTGGTCAGCATGTTTAACTTCAAAAGAAATGCATTCAAAAATCTTATTCTGTTTTATAGTGAAACAAGACTTCAAAACAAATGAAACGGTGAAGAAAGTATTTAAAAATCTTATTCCGTTAAAGGGTTAGTTCAGTGGTCAAGCATGTTCAACTTCAAAGGAATGAAACGGTAAAGAGAGTATTCAAAAATCTTATTCCGTTAAAGGGTTAGGTCAGTGGTCAAGCATGTACAACTTCAAAAGAAATGAAACGGTAAAGAAAGTATTCAAAAATCTTATTCCGTTAAAGGGTTAGGTCAGTGGTCAAGCATGTACAACTTCAAAAGAAATGAAACGGTAAAGAAAGTATTCAAAAATCTTATCCCATAAAGGGTTAGTTCAGTGGTCAAGCATGTTCAACTTCAAAAGAAATGAAACGGTGAAGAAAGCATTCAAAAATCTTATTCTGTTAAAGGGTTAGTTCAGTGGTCAAGCATGTACAACTTCAAAAGAAATGAAACGGTAAAGAAAGTATTCAAAAATCTTATTCCGTTAAAGGGTTAGGTCAGTGGTCAAGCATGTACAACTTCAAAAGAAATAAAACGGTAAAGAAAGTATTCAAAAATCTTATTCCGTTAAAGGGTTAGGTCAGTGGTCAAGCATGTACAACTTCAAAAGAAATGAAACGGTAAAGAAAGTATTCAAAAATCTTATTCTGTTAAAGGGTTAGTTCAGTGGTCAAGCATGTTTAACTTCAAAAGAAATGAAACGGTAAAGAAAGTATTCAAAAATCTTAGTCTGTTGAAGGGTTAGTTCAGTGGTCAAGCATGTTTAACTTCAAAAGAAATGAAACGATAAAGAAAGTATTCAAAAATCTTATTCCGTTAAAGGGTTAGTTCAGTGGTCAAGCATGTTTAACTTCAAAAAAAATGAAACGGTGAACAAAGCATTCAAAAATCTTGTTCTGTTGAGACATTTAAGTTTAAATTAGAAATGATTGAAATCAGACTAGTTAACACATCCTTAGATTCCTTCAGAGGTTTGATGTATTTTATCTTTTTTTCCTTGTGATTTTGTTGCTTACGGATATGTCCAAAAAGAGATCAAACAAAATTTTAAAAAGGGTGGTCATAATTGACCACCGGAAGAAAGCTTGAGGAAAAATAAATTCAAGTAGTAAAAATTTGAATTAATTTTCTTTAAAATACATTAACAATTGTAAAGTAAGAGAGGAGTCAAACAAGGCGATGTAATATCTGGTGTTATGTTTCTAATGATAGTGGACTGGGTGATGCGTAAGACAACTGAAGCCAGTAGTAATGGAATAAGATGGGAGGTTTATGTCAAGGTTAGAAGTCCTTGATTTTGCAGATGACATCGTTTTGACCTCTTCTTTTTATCAACATATGCAAACAAAACTAACAAGGCTGAACCAATATGCTGCACAAACTGGTTAAGAATAAATAAGAATAAGACTAAACTCATGAAAGTAAATAGTAGATGCTGTGACAAAGTGCAAATTAATAATGAACATCTGAAAAAGGTACATACAAGTACCTAAGAGCAACAGTAAACATACAAGGTGGTGGTGAGAAGATATTGTTAACAGAATTTCTAAAGCTAGAACATCTTTCATGAAATTAATGATATGGAGCTCCAATATATATTCAGTCAAAACAAAATCAGATTATTTAACTCTATTGTTAAGTCAGTTCTCTTATACGGTTGTGAGATGTGGAAGACCAATGAGACGGACAATAAGAAATTGGATACCTTCATGTTCAAAGGCATGAAAAGAATTTTGAAGAACAGATGGCCATATGTTGTTTCAAATGATGAATTATTGAGATTTACTCAGCAAAGGAGAATGAGCAACGAAGTCAAAATGAGAAGTTAGAGGTGGATTGGGCATGTATTAAGAATAAAAGAGGGCAGCCACTGCATGACAGCATTGACATGGAAGCCAGAAGAGAGAAGGAAGTAGGACACCCAAGAAAGACATGGAGAAGAACAATAGTAAAGGAAAGAGAGAAGCTAGGGTGGAATTCTTGGAATGAAGCCAGACACGTTGCCAGAGACAGGATACGTTGGAGAGAGTTCCCTGCAGCCTTATGGGACACATGGTCTGAAGAGGACAGTGAGTGTGTGTGAAGAAAGTGAGGATAAGGGAGCTAACCATCCAATAGACTTACTACACCATTCAATTCTACACGGATAAGACGGAACTTGAAATTGAAATATCTCCTTAATGGAATAAGATATTGAAGTTATTTCATCACCGTTTTGTTTCCTTTGAAGTCCTCTTTTATATAACATAAACTTGCTTAAAGACTTAACTAATCCTTTAATCAATAAAGGCTCTATATGCCCAAGAGCTTATATTCCGCAATTATCGCAACTGTCAGCAATGTTTTTATTAGATGTTCATATATACTCTTTATACATAATGCATTGCAAGAATCCATTGATTAACATAACAAGATGATGGGCTAAGAAGGGTTAGTCATCCCATAAAAAGCCCAAACTAACACCACCACCACAAAAAAATATATTAAAAATATAATAAAAAATGCCCAGAGTTAGTAAAGAACTTATCAATGTTGACTTTGAAATTGTGAACAGAATTGGAGCTAACTACCCACTCAGGCAAATCATTTCACTCAGGCAAACCATTCCACTCATTAACAACTCTTTGCTAAACACCAAATATCTATCCGTGAGAACTCTTTGGTCAACTTCAAACTGTTACCACATGTCACATGAGGATTAGCTGAAACATGCAAGAAATTACAGGAAGTCAAAGCATCACTACCAGATAGGAATTTAAAAACCTGAATCATATCACCACAAGCGTGGTCAAACCAAGAAATCACAACCTAGATTCATAAGAGAGATTCCTTACTTCGGGAATAAGTTTAGTGGCTCTTCGCTGAACCTGCTCCAAAATAAACTTATCCTTCTCATAAAAGGGACTCCAAGCCTGAATAGCATACTCAAAGTGAGGCCTGACTAACTGCTTGTACAAAATAAGGACAATCTCTCTACCAAGAAAACAAAAATTTCTTCTAATCAAACCAAGCATCCTATTTGCCCTTGCTGCTGCTAAAGCACACTATTTTGTCGGGTTAAGTCGGGTTTTAACGTTAGTATGGTTTTCCAATTATTATTAGAAAATTAGTGCCGACTTTTTTTGTAATGAGTCTAGGCCTAATTGAGGGATCACAGAGCCTGAGCTGGTTAATATTTTGGTTGAGGGTTAATTTGTACATTCTAATTAACCACTGAAACAATATCACAAATAAGTGTAGGCCTTGACCCATTCATCATTCCATAACTTTCATTTTTTATCCGACTGTTTAAAAAAAAATGTTATTACAATGTTTAGTGTAACTGGGTGAAATTCAATCGCCATCGCCTACTAAAAGCTTCAAAGCAGCAATATGTTGAACCCTTGCAAAATGATCAATTTTGAAGTTCAATTTTTGCTGCATGCATAGGCCCGGGCCTAATTCAAATCTTCATCTTCAAACTCATTCGCTTTGAATCTCTGAGAGCTTGAATTAATATTTGCTAAAATGGCGACCATTTTATTAAATAGTGGCCATTTTTAATTTGGCGGCCATTTTGAAATTGTTCAAAATTTAGCTTTTGAGGTAGAATAAAGACAAAAATTGTATCAGAATGTAATATTGATTGTATACAGCTCTTTATTTTTGCTTTGTACAGTTCAGAATTTCAAAAGATCATCATTTTATTAGTGGGTGGCCATTTTTAATTTGGTGGCCATCTTGGAAAAAATTGCATTGGCCCCATATCTGGAGTTATTCAGAAGGTTCAACCCTATAAGTGTACCAATTTTATGCTTTTCAGGAATAGTGCACAATTTGTCCAAAATTCTGCTATAATCTGCTGGAGTATAATGAATAATGCGCTATGCGTTCAGTACAGGATAATGCATAGAAGCTGATTGCATAGATATCACTGGATGCACTCTGACTCCACTTGGGCCCATGCATCGCTCAGTCTGTGCCCAACTTTTATACATTATCCTGTACCGAATGCATAGCGTGTTATTCTTTAACCCTTTATTATCCATATTAGGAAACATTTCAAGAAAGATTTGGTCATGGAGTCTTCAAAGAAATTAAAAAATAATCAAGTTGGCAAAGATTTTTTCAAATTGTAATTTGATGACTATTTTATATGCAGGCTTTGAAATTTTACACTTGAAATGTACTAGCTAGCCCAAAGTGAATGTGTATCCTCATTTTTACTACCCCAGCCCACAAAATGTATAAAAACTTATACATGTGGGGCAATTACTTCAAAAGGCTAGTATGCTTGAATTAACCTGTATGAAACATGAAAATAGTCAGTTTGTCCCAAGCAGGCTTGTAAAAATTTTGAGCCCTACTTATTGTCTGTTATTTGTTTGGTTGGATATTTGATTGGAATATTTCATTTGATTTTTGATTGACATGTATATCATTTGAGTTTTTATTGGAACTTATTATTTGACTTTTGATTGGCACTTATCGTGTGAGTCTTGATTGGCATATATTATTTCAGTTTGAATTGACACATATCATTTTATTTTTGATTGGCATGTATATCATTTGAGTTTTGATTGGCATATATTTGAGTTTTTCTATTGGAGCTTATCATTTGAGTTTTGATTGGGACTTATCATTTGAGTTTTGATTGGGACTTATCATTTGAGTTTCGATTGGTGTATATTGTTTGAGTTTTTTATTGGACCTTATCATTTAAGTTTTGATTGGCACATATCATTGAGTTTTGATTGTGTATATTGTTTCAGTTTTGATTAGCACATATCATTTGAGTTTTGATTGGCTTATATTGTTGAGTTTTGATTGACGTATATTGTTTTGAATTTTGATTAGCACATATTCTTTGAGCTTTGATTAGCGTATATTGTTTCAGTTTTGATTGGCACACATTTGAGTTTTGATTGAGACATCTTTTGATTTTTGATTGGAATGTATCATTTGAGTTTTGATTGGCATGTATCGTGTGAGCCTTGATTGGCGTATATTGTTTGAGTTTTGATTGGTACGTATCATTTGACTTTTGATTGATTTATATTGAGTTTTGGTTGCTACACATCATTTGAGTTTTGATTAGGATATATCTTTTAAGTTTTGATTGGGACATATCATCATTTGAGTTTTGATTGGACCGATATTGATTAAGTTTTGATTGCCATTGGATGTTGATGGTTTTCTTTTATTACAGAATTGAATGCACTGAAACATGCCGCATGAAGCAGAAGGACCAAGAGGTGGAGATTCAGAGATTGATCAAGGAGAGCCGAGATAAGGAAGAAAAAATGTGGGAGCTCGAGAGAAAAGTTGGGGTAAGTACTTCCCTGCAGTATTACAAAACATGTCAATGTGCTGAACAGGTGAAATAGTGCTATGTTGTTTAGAATGTACGTATAAGTGTGCAATAGAGGACAGCAAATTCTCCTGCAAGTCTGAAATATGATGTAAATGCCTGCAAACGTTTGACAAAACCAGCCGTGGCAAAAAACAGAAAATGCAAACATTAAAGTTACATTATTTGCCAATTTTTATTCAGGCAAAATTAGGAATTTAGTAAAGAATTATCAAGACATTTTTTTTGCTGTGAGAATAGTATAGAGTTTGTGGTTATACTTCATGACCACATTGGGGCTGGGGTTTGTGTTTGATCATAAAGCATATGTCTGAGCCATTTGGACCATGATTGGATGTGACACCATTACTGTCTTGCAAAACAATGGGTGCAACCTAGCAGGAATCAACACACTAATCTGAGAGTAGCTTGTCCACCATGTACAGCCTACTGTATTTATGATCGTCAAGAATGAAAATAATGTTTATATACTTAAAAAATTTGGCATATGCATTTGCAGTTATACAAATTTGGCTAGAAAACTGATTGTCATCAGTCTGACCTTATCAACCTGGGTATGGTTTTAGTTGTCCTGGACAGCATGAAGAGTGATGTTATGATACCTTGCATCTTCATCAGACTAAAGTATGTTATTGCCATCTATCGTGATTAAAATGTGGTGGCGTACAATTTATTTTAAAACGATACTGATTGGCTTATCAATGTAAGTGCATATTAAACCATTGTGTTTCAACCAATCAAAACACAGGTTTTGAGTTGCATTTACCTCATACATTAGAGATGACAACTGGCCTTTAAGTACAAACTGTTTTGCTTTCGTTTGAGTTATCATAGTAAAGTAACGTTTACCGCATGTGTGATCATTTGTTTTACTGTAATAATATCAATAGCACCTGCAAGACCGTCAAGAAACCCAGAATCACACGGAACGCTTGATGTCCACATTGATGGCAATGCAGGAAAAGACAGCAAAGTTAGAAACAAGTCTTAGTGCGGAGACACGTCTCAAAATGGATCTGTTTTCAGCCCTTGGAGATGCACGCAGACAACTTGAAATAGCTGAAGGTACCCATTGTCTTTTATTTCTTGTATGCCATTAGAATCTCAAAAAAAAACCGTCCGAAATTAAGGGAAGAAATATGAAGAAAAACAAAAGCATTTTGACATGTTTTCCTGTTCATACATCACAATTTTTGGTTCCAATGCTAATAGCATGAGGAATCTATGCTGACATGTGTGTGTGTATGTATGTGCGTGTAAGTATGTGTGTCTGTGACAGGAAGCTTGTAAGCACGATATCTCAAGAACAATACATCGGATTCATGTCCTATGTGGTACACAGACAGCCCATGGTCTGTAGATGTGCCCTATTGTTTTTGGTAGTGATGTCATACATATTATTGAGCAGGTGGGGCTTAATGAGAAAATTTTGGAATTATTATATTTTAAGACCGAATGTCAGTTTTGTTTCATATTTGGTATAATTATGATACTAGCTAGTGTGCACATCTTCATGGTATAAAAACATTGAATTCATTAATATGCATAGTGGGTGGGGCTTAATATATAATTTTGCTGAAAAGAGCTTGTAAGTGCAGTATCTCAAGAACAGTACCCTCGATTCATGTCACATTTGGTATACAGATAGCCCATGACCTGTAAATGTGCCCTCTTGTTTTTGTTGATGTCCTGCATATTAATGAGTAGGTGGGGCTTAATGTAAAAATCATCAAATGCTCATATTTGAACAACTTCATGTTTGTTTTGGTATCAACATTACAGTCACCCCCACCGTACCCTAAACTTCAGCAAAGATGTTATCAGAACCAGAGACCTTGCCTACTTGACCGATTAAGACCTAGTTCAGGAACTTGCTAGCCAACATGTCACTGAAGCCTGTCCTCTTGTCCTCAAGAGAGATGGTGCCGAAAAACCCACCAAAACCATCTTCCTCACTTTTGTCACACCAACCCTCCCCTCCCACATCACTGCCAGCTATCTGAGAATCCCAGCCGCCCCTTACATTCCTAACCCCCTACGTTGTCATAAGTGCCAGAGGTATGGCCATGGGAAAAACTCCTGCAGCAGCCAAGCGCGATGTGGCAACTGTTTAGCCCGGACGCTGACAGTGCCTCCTGCACCAACATCCCACTCTGCACCAATTGCACCTAACACAACTAAAACTGACTCACATGCCCAAAACGACCTCACATGGCTCTTCTTACCAAGTCCTAAGCCCATTGCCATCAAGCCAACCACACCCATTACCCAAACCACCTCCATTACCACAGCTCTCCGCAACAACCTTCCTTTCTTTTCTAAGACCCCCGCTATTCCCTACCCCAACACATCTTATGCCATCAAACTCAAACCAACTTGTCTAACAAACATCAAACTCACAAACAACCAATCAACAGACAGCCCAACCATCCAAACCCACACGTATGACACTGAAGGGAACATGAATTGTTCGATTACCCAACATACTTCTCATCCAACTCGTCCAAATAAACAGGGACAGATCCAAAGAAAAACAAGCCAACTCAGACTCAGCAGATCTTCCTCCAGATAACCCCCTGCCTCCTTATGGGGTGCAACACAAACAATTACAATAGCACCCACAACATTATACAATGGAACATCAGGAGCCTTAAGGCCAATTCAGAAAAAATTGATCTACTGGCCACCACCTTCAACCCAGTTGTCTTCTGCCTACAAGAAATCTTCTTGAAAACCACTGACCATTATTAACTCAACAACTTGGCTTGCTACCAATAAAAATCAAGTGGACGCCAACAGGGCCTGTGGGGGCGTGTCCATTTTCATTAGACACGATATCCCGCACAGCACTCTTCATGTGAACACAAGACCTTCAGGCCATCTGTATGTCCATCTCCCTCCACAAAACCTTCACTCTTTGCAATATCTATCTCCTCCAATGCCAACATTCAGCCAACCAGCCTTAACAACTTCCTCTCTCAGCTACCCTGCTCCTTCATCCTTCTTGGTGACTTCAACACCCACAAACCCTTGTGGGACTCCAATACCACCTACCCCAGTGGCAAACTCGTCGAAAACATTCTTTGACAGCACAGCCTCTCCTTGCTCGACACTAATTCCCCAGCCTACCTTCGACCTACCTTCACCCTGCCACGACTTCCTTACCTGTATTGACCTATCTGTTACCCCAACCTTGATTTTAGCTGAAAGGTCACTGCTGATCTCTGTGGTAGTGACCATTACCCTCTTCTAATTCAATCCAACCTTCAGACCTCCACAGACCACCCCCAATTGGAACCTCAAGAAAGCCGACTGGCCCCTTTCGAAACCCTCTGCAACTCACACCTCTCCCCACATCTTCTCTAGGGTGAGGATCCCATGTCAAACTTCAGTAACATCCTTATCAACATCGCCACCTGCTCCATCCCCAAACTCCCCTATACACCCCTGACCCCTGGTTCACTGATGACTGCAAAACCACCATCAAGAACAAAAGAAGGGCCCTCAGGAACTTCAAAACTAACCTGACCACCCACAACCTCAACGTCTTTCACATCAGCCATGCCAAAGACAGGCACACTATCAAGGACAGTAAAACCAACACTTGGAACAACTTCATCTCCTCTCACCACCAACACACCCCCCCTCCCCACTAAGAAGATCAAAGATGTTCCCACGAGAGCGACGTGACAACTGCTCCTATTCTCCTAAACTATTTTCGCTCCAATTTCTCTCCAATTTGCACCATTTTGTTTTATAACTTCATTTTCGGATTTTCTTTTCGGTGGATGGGCTTTTATCCTCGGTGAGATCGTTTCTTTTCTTTTTTTCTATTATATTTTCCCTCGTTCTGTCCCGACTTTTCACGCCCTTCGTTACTAATACAGCGGTCCCCATATAGTGGTTCCGCGATTTTTTTCTAGCTGCCTCGGGTCTCTCGGCCCTTGGTTTTTTCTTTCATAATGACAAAGCGCCTATGCAGTGACCTTGACCTTGACCCCCCTCCCCTCCCCGTGACCCACCCTCCCCTCCCCGTGACCCACCTGCTACCATCATTGACCATTCTGCAACCCCAATCCCCAACCATGCCACCAACAAGCAGGAAAGCTTTAAAAAGTTTCTCCTTTCCTCATCCATAAAGCCCTCTTTGGCCTTGTCGGTACCCTCCCCAAAGTCTCTACCCTTAGATCCGGTGATCTCCTGGTGCACTGCACCAGGGACACACAAGCCACCACCCTCCTTTCCACCAAAACCCTATCCAACTCTGGTATCGACATCACAGTCACCCCCCATCGTTCCCTAAACTCCAGCAAAGGCGTCATACGCACCCGCGATCTTGCGTACATGACCGATGATGACCTCCAAGAAGAACTAGCTAACCAACATGTTACCGAAGCCCGTCGTCTCGTTCTAAAGAGAGACGGAGCCGAAACTCCCACCAACACCATATTTCTCACTTTCGCAACTCCAACTCTCCTCCCACATCATTGCCGGCTACCTGAGAATCCAGGTCGCCCCTTATATTCCTAACCCTTTACGTTGCTACAATTGTCAGAGGTATGGCCACGGGAAAAACTCCTGCCACAGCCAAGCGCTGTGGTAACTCGGAGCCCGGACCATGACAACACCTCCTGCACCAACCCCACTCTGCACAAATTGTGACGGTAAACACCCAGCAAACCATCCCTCCTTCTCGAAAGACTGTCCCACCTGGCTTCAGGAAAAACAAATAACAAAACTTAAAACCCTTAACCCCAACATAACCTACCCTGAGGCCAGGAAACAATTCCTCGCTTCCCTTAACTCCAAGCCTTCCTACTCAAACGTAGTCTCCTCTAACTCTAATTCCGCCCCCAAACACAACTAACACAACAAAACTAACTCCCATGCCCAAACCGACCTCACCTGGCTCTTCTTACCTAGTCCTAAGCCCATCACCTTTTCCAACAACCCAATCACACCCAATACCCACACCACCTCCACCACCACTTCTCTCCTCAACCCCCTTCCTACTCTAAAGCCCCTACCGCCCCTACACCAACTCCACTAATACCTTCATACATCAAGCTAAAACCAGCCAAGCAAACAAACAACCAACAAATCAACCAGCAAACAACCAACCAAAAACAACCAATCAACAAACAACCTATCAACAAACAACCAATCAACAAACAACCCACCTCCCAAACCCACTCTGAAGAGAGTATGGATTGTTCGATTACGAACACACCGATCATACTTCTCGCCCAATTTTCAAAAACAATCGCTCCCAAAGAAACAAATCCAAAGAAAAAACAAGCGAACTCAGACCCAGCAGATCTTCCTCCAGATAACCCCGCCTCCTTTATGGCATACACCACAATCAATTACAATAACACCCACAACATCATACAATGGAACATTAGGAGCCTTAAGGCCAATTCTTAAGAAATCGACCTTCTGGCCTCCACCTTCAACCCGGTCGTCTTCTGCCTACAAGAAACTTTCTTGAAAACCACCGACCATTACTCCCTTAACAACTTTGCTTGCTATCACAAACATCAAGTGGATGCTGACAGGGCCTGTGGTGGCGTCTCCATTCTCGTTAGACACGATATCCCACACAGCCCTGTTCGTGTGCACACCGACCTTCAGGCCATCTGTATTTCTATCTCCCTCCACAAAACTTTCACTCTCTGCAATATCTATCTCCCTCCCAACACCAACATTCAACCAACCAGCCTTAACAACCTCATCTCTCAGCTTCCCACCCCTTCATCCTTCTTGGTGACTTCAACGCTCACAACCCTCTGTGGGGCTCTAATTCCACCACCCCTAGAGGCAAGTTCATCAAAACGCTCTCCGTCAGCACAGCCTGTCCTTACTGAACACTAACTCCCCGACCTACCTTCATCCTGCCACAGGCTCTCTCACCTGTATTGACCTGTCTATCTGTTCCCCTAACCTCCTCCCTGACTTTAGTTGGAGAGTCACTGCTGACCTCTGTGGTAGTGATCATTACCCTCTTCTTATACACTCCAATCTTCAAATCCCCACTGAGCACACCCCAACTGGAACCTCGACAAGGCTGACTGGTCCCTTTTGAAACCCTCTGTGACTCACACCTCTCCCCCCATCTTCTCGAGGATGAGGATCCCATGTCTAACTTCAGTAATATCCTTATCAACATCGCCACCTGCTCAATTCCCAAAACCTCCAAAACCCCAAATCATCCCCCAACCCCTGGTTCTCAGATGACTGCAAAACCGCCATCAAGAACAGGAAAAGAGCCCTCAGGAACTTTAAAACTAACCCGACCACCCATAACCTTAACCTCTTTCGCATCAGCCGTGCAAGGCCAGACGCACTATCAAGGACAGTAAAACCAACACTTGGAACAACTTTATCTCTTCTCTCACCACCAACACCCCACTAAGAAGATTTGGAGAATGGTTAACAGCTTCCACGGCAGAGTAGGCAAATCTTCCATCTCCCATCTCTCTTGGAATGGAGACCTTCTCACCATAAAAAAAGACATCGTTGACCACCTCGCCGCCTCTTTCAGCAACATCTCGGCCTCGACCAACTACTCCAATGCTTTCAAAATCAAAAAAGCTTGCGATGAAGCCCGGAGAATCACTTTTCCTCTGACAACTCCAAAGCTACAACACCCCTCTCACCCTTTCTGAATTAAACCAAGCCATCAGCGACGCTGGCTGCACCTCCAAGGGCCCAGATAACATCCCCTATCAGTTTCTGAAACACCTCCCCATCAAAGCCACCACTACCCTACTCACCATCTTCAACCACATTTGGTCATCACACTCCTTTCCCCTATCTGGAGGACAGCTATTGTCATCCCGTCCTTAAACCGGGAAGGATAGCACCGACCCCACCAGCTACCGACCTATCGCCCTTACTTGCTGTCTCTGTAAAATTATGGAAAAGATCATTAATCAGAGACTAAACTGGTTCCTCGAGACCAACAGAATCCTCTCCTCACCAAAGCGGCTTCCTAAAACGTCGCAATACCCTAGACCAGTTAATTACGCTCGACACCGCTTATCCGGGAATCCTTTGCAAAAAGGAACACCTCATTGCCATATTTTTTGACCTCGAGAAAGCTTTCGACACTACTTGGAAATACGGCATTACCCGAAACTTCACACCATTGGCCTCAGAGGCCACCTCCCCATCTTTATTCAAAACTTCCTCTCACCCAGGCAGTTCCAAGTTCGTATTGGCCACACCCTCTCCAAGCCGTACCCCCAAGAAGAGGGCGTCCCCCAAGGCAGCATCCTCTCCCCCACTCTCTTCAACCTGAGCATTAATGACATCGAGAATGACCTTGGCCCCAGCATCAAACGTACCCTCTACGTGGATGACTTCACCATCTTCTACTCCTCCCCTAGCTTTCCTATTGTTGAAAATAGGCTTCAAACCAGCCTCAATCAGCTGCAAGTCTGGAGCAACAATAACGGTTTTAGATTCTCCAAAGACAAGACAGTCTGCATGCACTTTTGTCATTTCAACAACCTCCACCCCAACCCGAACTTTGTGCTCAATGGGAATCGCATCCCTAAAGTTGAAAACACAAAGTTCCTTGGTCTAACTCTAGACCCCAAGCTCACCTACAAGCCACACATCACCAACCTGAAACTAAAATGCAATAGCTCCTCAACCTCCTCCGACTGCTCTCCAACACTACTTGGGGAGCGAACCGCATATGCTCTCTCAAAATTTTCAGGCTCACCATTCGTGCCAAGCTTGACTATGGCAATATTGTTTACTGTGTCGCTCACAACTCATACCTCAACCACATTAACACCATCCAAAATGAAGCCCTCAGGCTTTGTCTAGGAGCCTACAGGACCTCCCCAATCACTAGCCTTCATGTTGAAGCCAACGAACCCCCTTTCTACTTAGATGTAAAAAGCTTAGCCTCTCCTATGCTTTTAGAGTCCTCACCAACACCCAGAACCCTGTTTACAACCTCATTAGGTACCCCAATTTCTCCTCCCTCTTTGATAGGACTAAAACCCTATCGCCCCCTTCAGCTTACGCATTAAATCAGACCTCTTTCAACTTGGCATCAACCCCGCCACTCTCGGCACCTATTCCTGGCCCACTTTTCCGCCTTGGGCCACCCCCTTCCTTCTGTCCACCTAGACCTCTCCACTTATAACAAAACTCAAACTCACCCTAATCTCTTCATCAATCTCCACAACCAAATCAAAGACCAACTCTCAAATTACACCTCCATCTATACTGATGGCTCCAAGGAAGGCAACAAGACAGCTGCTGCTGCCATCATCCAAGACATCACCCTCAGTAGCAGACTTCCTGACCACTCATCCATCTTTTCAGCCGAGGCTAAGGCCATTCTCCTCGCCCTCAACTTTATTGAGTACTCTCCTCTTAGTCACTTTGCCATTTTCTCTGACTCAAAGGCTGTTCTTACTTCATTACTCAATCTTAAATGGGATAACCTCACCTGCCACCTCCTCCTCCGAAACTCTTTTCTCCCACCCTCTGCAGGAAAAGTGTTCTTTTCTTCTGGATACCCAGCCATGTTGGCATCCCTGGCAATGACAGGGCTGATACAGCCGCTAAGCTTGCCCTTAACCTCCTCCCTTCCCTTTTCCCAAAACCCTCTCTGACATCAAACCGCTTTATCGCTTCTCTTGTTCGTGACCGCTGGCAAACCTTATGGAACTTCCAAATTGATAACAAACTCCATGTTATCCAGCCCACAATCGATCAAATCCACCATCAACAACCTTTCTCGATCGACAACGTTCATATTACCCGTCTTAGAATTGGTCACACCCACCTCACTCACTCCCACCTCCTTATTGGTTCCCCCCAACCCCTCTGTAACAATTGCCACTGCATCCTTACAATCCAACACATTCTCCTTGCTTGCCCCTGTACAACCTTCCCAGAGCTTCTCTCGCTCCCCACAACTCAATTGCTGAGTTCTTCCAAAAAAATCCTCCAGATAAAATAGTCTCCTTCCTTCAGCATGCATCCCTCTACAACCATATTTAATCCTCCTCTTCCACCCCCTCTCTACTTTGTTTTTAGTTTTACCCATGCACCTCCTCTCTCGATCACAGCTTTCTGGCTTTTGTTCTTGAATTTCTCTCATTCTTCCCCTGGTCTCTTTCCTTACTACCTCTGAAATGATCTGACCTCTCAGGCACAATTTGACCTTCGTTGTCGTGGTGCCGTTAAGACCTCATCAAACAAACTAAGAAGATCTAAAAAGTGGTTAACAGCTTCCATGGCAGGATGGGTATGTCTTCCATCTCCCATCTCTCCTGGAATGGTGACCTTCTCACCGCAAAAAAGGACATCGTTAACCACCTCGTCGCCTCCTCGGCCAACTACCCCCAATGCTTTCAAAGCCAAAAAAGCTCGCGATAAAGCCCGGAGTATCACCTTTTCCTCTGACAACACTGAGAGATACAACACCCCTCTCACCCTTTATGAATGAAACCAAACCATCCACATTGCTGGCTGCACCTCCAAGGGCCCAGGTAACATCCCCTACCAGTTCCTGACACACCTCCCCAACAAGGCCACCACTATCTACTCACCATCCTCAACCACATTTGGTCCTCACACTCCTTTCCTCCTGTCTAGAGGACAGCTATCATCACCCCCGTCCCCAAACCGGGGAAGGACAGTACCGAGCCCTCCAGCTACCGTCCCATTGCCCTCAACTGCTACCTCTGTAAAATTGGGGAAAGGTTCATTAACCAAAAACTAAACTGGTTTTAGCCTGAGACTAAACTGGTGTTTACCAGAGACTAAACTGGTTCCCTGAGGCAAACAGAATCCTCTCCCCTCATTAATGGGGCTTCTGGAAAAGTCGCAATACCTTGGACCAGATTACTACGCTCGACACTGCTATCCGGGAAACCTTTGCAAAAAAAGGAACACCTCATTGCCATCTTTTTCGACTTCGAAAAAGCGTTCAACATTTCTTGGAAATAAGGCATTACCTGTAAACTTCACACCATCGGCCTCAGAGGCCACCTCCCCATCTTTATTCAAAACTTCCTCTCACCCAGGCAGATCCAAGTTCGTATTGGCCACACCCTCTCCAACCCCTACCCCTAAGAAGAGGGCGTCCCCAAAGGCAGCATTCTCTCCCCCACTCTCTTCAACCTGAGCATTAAAGACATCATGGACAACGTTGGTCCCAACATCAAACGTGCCCTCTGCATCGACGACTTCACCATCTTCTACTCCTCCCCCAGCTTTCCTCTTGTCAAAAATAGGCTTCAACTCCGCCTCAACCGGCTGCAAGACTGATGCAACAATAACGGTGTTAAAATCTCCAAAGATAAGACCGTCTTCATGCACTTCTGTCATTTCAACAACCTCCACCTCAACCCGAGCTTTGTGCTCATTGGCAATTGCATCCCTAAAGTTTACCACACTAAGTTCCTGGGCTTAACCCAAGACCCTAAGCTCTCCCACAAGCAACACATCACCAACCTGAAACAAATGCAACAGCTCCTAAAACCTTCACTGCCTCCTCTCCAACACCACTTGGGGTGCGAATCCCCATGCTTTTTTCAAAATCTTCAGGCTCACCATGCATTCATGCCAAGCTCGACTACGGCAATATTGTCTACTGTGCCGCTCACAACTCTTACCTCAACCACATCAATACCATCCAAACTGAAGCCCTCAGGCTTTGTCTGGGTGCCCACAGGACCTCCCCTATCACCAACCTTCACGTTGAAGCCAATGAACTCCCTTTTCTGCTAAGGTGTGAAAAGCTTAGCCTCTCCTACACTTTTAGAGCCCTCACCAATACCCAGAACCATGTTTACAACCTCATTAGGTACCCCAATTTCTCCACCCTCTTTGATAGGACTAAAACCCCATCTCCCCCCCCCCCCCCTCCTTCAGCTTAGGCATCAATTCAGACCTCCATCTCGGCATCAATCCCACCACGCTTGGCACCTTCTCCTGGCCCACTTTTCCTCCCTGGCCTACCCCCTCCCTTCTATCCACCTGGGCGTCCCCACTCATCACAAATTCCAAACTCACCCTAACCTCTTCAGCAACCTCCACAACCAAATCAAAGACCAACTCTCAAACTACACCTCCATCTATACTGATGGCTCCAAAGAAGGTGACAAGACAGCTGCTGCTGCCATCATCCAAGACATCACCCTCAGTAGCAGGCTTCCCGACTATTCACTCGACCGAGGCCAAGGCCATCCTCCTCGCCCTCAACTTCATTAGGCCCTCCCCGTTCAGCCACTTTGCCTTGCCATTTTTGCCGACTCCCAGGCTGTCCTTACTTCTTTACTCAATCTTAAATGGGATAACCCCACAACCCACCTCCTCCGTAAATCCTCCCCTACTTGCTGCAGGAAAATTATTCTTTTCTTCTGGATACCCAGCCATGTTGGCATACCTGGCAATGACAGAGCTGATGCAGCCGCTAAGCTTGTCCTCAACCTCCCCATACCCCCTTTCCCATAACCCTTTCTGACATCAAACCACTTATCGCTTCCCTTGTTTGTGACTGCTGGCAAACCTCATGGGACTCCCAAATTGATAACAAACTCCACGTCATCCAGCCCTGCATTCTGATTTAACCCACCATCCACAACGTCTCCCTTGTCGACAATGTTCACATTACCCACCTTAGAATATGTCACACCCACCTCACTCACTCCCACTTCCTTATTTGCTCCCCCCACCCCTCTGCAACAATTGCTATTGCACCCTCACAGTCCATCACGTCCATGCTTGCCCCCTGTACAACCTTCCCAGAGCTTCCCTCGCTCCCCACAACTTAATTGCTGAGCTCTTCCAGTAAAACCCTTCTGATAAAATTATCTCCTTCCTTCATCATGCTTCCCTCTACAACCATATTTAGTCCTCCTCTCACACCCCCTTCTCTCTAAAGTAGTTTTTTTCACCCATGAACTGCCTCTCTCGATCCCAGCTTTCTGGCTTTTAGTTCCCTTGTTTTTCTCAATTTCTCTTAATTGGTTTTGCTGAAAAGAGCTTGTAAATACAGTAACTCAAGGACAAAATATTGGATACAGGTTATATGTGGTACACAGATAACCCATTGTCTGCCTGTTGTTTTTGATGGTGATGTTATGCATATTGCTTAAAGTGTGTGTGGGGGGTGGCGTAATATTAAATTGAAAAAATCTTGAAAAAGTGTTGTCAACAGGTTCTATTTTATTGATGTATCATGTACATGGTGGGCATGCCTGATGAATATATGTTATTACACATATTTCATAATATGCAATGCCAGATGATATGAATTAACCAATAATGAAAGAATGCATCGGAACCACTAAACATTTTGGTTTTCTGGTATCAATACATAAAAAAAGATCCCAACTTTGATTACTAATAACTTGAAAACTACACATGCTATTTTCAAACTTCAAAGACTATTTAACTCTGAATTTAATGCTCTTCTCGGTAAGTGAAAGTACAGAAATATGTTGTACCTGTCTATTAACCTTTAAAATGATTTAATAACTGTTAGGTGCGTAAAGGTTGTGTATCAGCTTAGCAGATGGGTTGTCTTTCTTTTCCATTGATGTTATCTAACTTAGGTTTACAACATTCTGGGTTAGATTATAAATCACGTTATGCTTAATATTTGGAACTGACTAGCAATCAGTTTTAAAGAAAAATATCTAATATTTTTCATTGCCTTTGCAAGATTATAAGCGAAAGGTGAACAAAGCTGTGAGTACTCTCACTGAAATTGTCCATAGCAAGAAAAAGTTGCGGTCTTTGGTCCGAAGCGAATTTAATTTTATCTACAGATCCTGGTGGAAAATGTCTTGTTGGTTGTGCAGGAACTGCCATTCTTATTCTGTCTAGCTTTGTGTATATACATTTTGTGAATTCAGCTCCAGTGATAATCTTTAACCAATTTCTTATTTTCCACAGGTCAACTGATGAAGAAAGATCAAGAGATTCATGATTTGAAGTCAAAGATAGCTGATATCATGTCTGTAATGCCCCACCCACCACAGTACCAGGCGGCACCCATATCCACGCTTCCACCCCCATTATCCATGCAGAACATTCAAGGTGCTCCGCGCTATTTTTGTGTGGGGCCCACAGAAATGTCAGCATCACAGCAACTCCCACCATCCGACCCTCCAGTCTCTGCTCCAACGGATCTGAGACAAGATGGTTCAGAGACCCCGTCACCTACCCCCTCCCAGGGGAAGTCGGGACTGGATCCAAATGCTGCAGTCTATCGACCTAAGAGTAACTAATGCCATGACGGTGCCACCGACATGCTGTGTGGAATGTGTAAGCTAGAGTTGGTTTGTTAATCTGGGGATCAAAATGCAAGAGGAGTAGTGGGACATTCCATTTGATAATGGGTCAAATGCAGGTTATTTTTATTGTCTTTGTTACACAGCGATCAAGAATGTTTGACATTTTTATCAGAGCAATTCATTTTGTTGTGAGAGGTTTGTTGTACAAAACATTTACATCCATAATTATCTAGTGGTTTGCCTTTAATACCCTATTACTTTGTTACAAGAGTAGTTGAGACCAATTGCACAATATTGTGTTCTCTGTGTAACAATTACTCTAAACATATCATGTTTAACCCATCAAATATTAGAGCGTATAACTTCAACCAAAATTGAAATCGTTGCGTTGATTGGTTTTGAACTTTCTCTCTAGTATGATAGTAGCGGAATAACATCATAATTACATTGATAGTGGTTACTTCAGGTTATCCATTTGGACTTAAAGAGGGACAATTGTTGCCTAGACAAGACTTTGGTTTGCCCTTCCTACTAAACCAAAGATATTTCACACTGAAATAAATAGCACAAATCATTGTACTCACTAAGGATTTTTTTAAAGTTCTGTGGAAAAACATTTTTATCATGGTTGACTTGTTCAAAACCAATGCGTAGATGTCCTTCAAAGAGTTATAGAAAACCTCACAGAAACATATTTGTAATTAAGACCCCATTACTGTATTCATGGAACATATTTTGTTTCAGATATGTGTCTTTCATGAAAAGTCGCCTTTCTTAGCTCATATATATGGTCTTAAAGTCATTCATTTTGCACATCTCTTTAAGGAGCTACAAAGAAAGCAGCATACAATCAGCTATACTTGTGGGCAACATGCTTAAGTGGTCCTGCCATGCCTTCTAAAAAAAGTGTGATTTTAACCTGATATAGGTTTTTCATATTCCTAAATTCAGTAATCTGTCAAGAAACCCTGCTTCTAAGCTTCATTTTCATGATGAAAAAGGACTTAGAAATTGATCATTTTTTGCTTGCTCTGAAAAAAATTTGAAAGGGATTTGTGACGTCATAACAGTTTGCCACGTCATTTCAGGGACTGCTGATCATAAACAATGCATCACACACATACTAACCACTTACAAATAGCATCTGATTACGAAAGTTTTTCTGGTTTAGATCTTAATCGTCATTTTCACGTTCAAGCTATGATAAAAATAATTTGGAAATAAATTAAAAGGCTAAAGGGGACGGCTTGGCATATGGACACAACAATTACAATTCAGTTCTAAATTATCAATTTTTCTTCCTTTGATCATATTCCACACTATATATAAAATAAATCATACAAATTTTTAACTGATTAAGTAGCCCAGTCACTTACGGCTTTGTCTTTTGAGAGAGATTATGAGTTCGAATCTCACCTAGTCTTTATTGATTTTTTTTTCCACTGGTTCTTTCATTTAAATTTTCATTACTCGTGGAACAGTTAAATTTTTATGTCAAGAAACGATGCAGTCAAGCTACTGTTTAAATTGAACAGAGCGAGTAACAATCTGGCTCTAGCTGAATATGACACTATACCCAGTAAGCCCCCAAAACTTGGTTTATGTCAAGTGCACAAAACACGTCCAGAATTGTCTCGTTTTGTTGCCTTTTCCCATTGATAAACGAGTTTTACTTTGATAATTTTTATAACTGCATCCTCCAACTACACAATGCTGCGGCATTTTGTTTCATATTTGCTTGGAAAATGTAATATTTTAGAAGAACAAACAGAGATGCTGTTAATACTAGTTGTGAAATTCCAATGACAGCCACACATTATACATGGCATTGATGCATTGTTTACATACAGTCGTTTCCAAAATGACGTCATTGCGTACTGAGCCTTATTCTGGGTTTTTGCCCAGGTGATGCAAAATGCATTTTTCTTTTGCGATTTTCTCGCAACTGAACGGGTTTTGTGCAGAAAAAGTTATATTTTTGCAAATCAAATAATTCAAATAAGATATTTAATGTAAGATCCGACCCCTATGGCAGCAGGACCACTTTAAAAACTTTTCCCAGCAGTTTAGTTCATTGTGGGCAAGGACATATCAATAGGAATGAAGGCTCATAATTGGCACATACCAAACTTGACTATTTATAGAACCTTGGAGAATAAGTCTTATCACATGTCAATCTTCATAGAATCCAGCTTTTTTGTTTATTTCATCTCATTCTTGCATTTTGATCCTCAATATCATTGTTTGAAATCAGTTATGTACCATTCTTTGAATACTGAAAACACAGCACCTCTAAGTTTTGTTACAAGACACAGTTTTGGTCACATGACCAAGCTTGATCACATGATCAGCTTTTGGTCCCATGATCAGCTATTGGTCACAGGATCAGATTTTAGTCACATGATCAGATTTTGGCCATATAAGATTTTGGTCACATGACCATATAGAATTGTTGCGTTTTGAGTTTTGTTGTTGTTTCGTGATAGAAACAAAAAAGGACAAATGAGTTTGTCCAAATGCACTTTTTGAAATAATTGGGGCAATTGAAATTAAGAAAGGTTAGTGCTGGTGGTAGAAGATTTGTAGTGATTTCATCCAATGTTGTGTTGAACATTTGTGTTTGGTCAGGGAGAGAATGTTGAAACATCGTAAGTATCCTAACATTCAGGCGTTTTTTCTGAGACTTTTAATTTTTGTCCAAGATGCTTGAGTTAAATCATATTTGGAAGAAGAACATTCATATGGAATTTTTGAGATGATATTTGTGAAAAAAGTATCTATAAATGAAAATATTAGTGTAGAAGTTCAAGAGTGAAGGGTTTTTCATCATGATAAAACTTAGGGGTGGGAAGAGGGTAGGGAAGTAGTTTACATGACGCTGAAGTACAAACCTGTAGCTTGATATCAGTGGTTTGATGCTACCCATGTTATTTCACATTTTTTGAGAAGTGTTAGCATTATTTATTTAGGCAGCATAACCATATGAAGAACCTTTACTTGAATTACCTGGTTTGGTACCAAACCCAGAAACATAAATTTACAAACTTGGTTTTTGAAGTAAGTTTGCCCGAAGTCTGGTCAAGCAGAGAGTGTATTGCTATGACATGTAATGCAGGGGTATGTGTCCATCTCATCAATTTTGGTGATATTTCTCCAATAATATGGTAGGGGTACATGGATGTGTAGGTGAAACATCAACTAAGTTACTTTAGAATATATCAAAACCCATGACTATAGCATAAACATTTATCAAAAGTGGTTAAAAATGGATCATTTACAGCTTTTGGGATTTTCAAACATTAGTATGCAAATTTGCATTCTAATATATGATGTCTGACTGGGCAACCTTCATTAGCTGGTCTTTTCCTTTAAAAATCTACACTCAGACCTGATATCAATGAGATCGGGCCAGACATGTCCCTATCTTTTTCTTTATTTTGAAACTGAGCAATTAAGCTCAGGTTCCGCTTGCTGTTTCCAGACAAGAGTTACTTTAATTACACGGTCCACTGCCCAAGCAACCGCAAGCCTTCACTGTGCTTGCAGAGTACAATAAACAATAGCCTAAGCCACTGCAAGCCTTTACTGTGCTTGCAGAGTACAATGAACTATGGCCCAAGCCACCGCAAGCCTTAACTGTGCTTGCAGAGTACAATAAACAATGGCCCAAGCCACCACAAGCCTTTACTGTGCTTGCAGAGTACAATAAACAATGGCCCAAGCCACTGCAAGCCTTCACTGTGCTTGCAGAGTACAATAAACAATGGCCCAAGCCACCGCAAGCCTTTAC
Source organism: Chiridota heheva (assembly GCA_020152595.1). Lineage (NCBI taxonomy): Eukaryota > Metazoa > Echinodermata > Holothuroidea > Apodida > Chiridotidae > Chiridota > Chiridota heheva. The sequence goes on from JAIGNY010002130.1 coordinate 402,244, forward strand.
TGTGCTTGCAGAGTACAATAAACAATGGCCCAAGCGACCGCAAGCCTTCACTGTGCTTGCAGAGTACAATAAACAATGGCCTAAGCGACAGCAAGCCTTTACTGTGCTTGCAGAGTACAATGAATAATGCTTAAGCCACCGCAAGCCTTTACTGTGCTTGCAGAGTACAATGAATAATGCTTAAGCCACCGCAAGCCAGTTTTTACTGTGCTTGCAGAGTACAATAAACAATGGCCAATAGCCTTTACTGTGCTTGCAGAGTACAATAAACAATGGCCCAAGCCACGCAAGCCTTCACTGTGCTTGCAGAGTACAATAAACAATGGGGCCCTTTACTGTGCTTGCAGAGTACAATAAACAATGGCCCAAGCCACCGCAAGCCTTTACTGTGCTTGCAGAGTACAATAAACAATGGGCCACTGCAAGCCTTCACTGTGCTTACAGAGTACAATAAACAATGGCCCAAGCCACACCGCAAGCCTTTACTGTGCTTGCAGAGTACAATAAACAATGGCCCAAGCGCCACTGCAAGCCTTTACTGTGCTTGCAGAGTACAATAAACAATGGCCAGCGCGACCAAGCCTTTACTGTGCTTGCAGAGTACAATAAACAATGGCCCAAGCCACTGCAAGCCTTCACTGTGCTTGCAGATTACAATAAACAATGGCCAAGCCACATAAGCCTTTACTGTGCTTGCAGATTACAATAAACAATGGCCAACAACCACAAGCCTTCACTGTGCTTGCAGAGTACAATAAACAATGGCCTTTTATTTCAAGGTGTTTCTTTACAATAAACCCTAGATGAACTGCTCATTACTAAGTGGAAGCTTTATTTCAGGGAGGATAATTGGTTACATTATTAACAGTGTTTAGGTTTGTGGTTTGGACTTGCTGGAACAGAATTTTAAGGAGAGTCACAGCTCATGTTAATACCTGGTTTTTAAATCATAATGCTTTGAAGGGGTGCAGCAAATCTTAATCTAAATTATACCCCATTCAAATTCTTGCAGAAATATAAATTCTCATCGTTTTCAATCACTGACATTTGGGTGAGAAATTTCTTAGTATTACTGCAGTACTTGTAAAGAAATTGTGTGCTGTTTGCCCAATCCTACATCACAAATTTAGCATATTAAATAGGTTTAATTGGTCATAACATAAAATTCATGAAAAAGACCGTTTTATTCAAACTTCACAATTTTGTTCTTCTGCAATTGACCTTTAATGAATTGCTGTCAAATACCTAATGTAATTAGGGGATTACTTTGCATATCATTTAAGTGCAGATAGCATTGCTTGCATGAATGTAGTTAATCATAAAAACTACATTAAGCAAGAAATATCGCACAAAATCATCTAACCACATACTGTTTATCATCTCCTATGATCTGAGAAGTAAACTTCATTTCATTTCATTTCAAATACTTTTTTCCAGCCAAACAATTGCTAATTCAATATATACATATACATCAAGTGAAATTAGATACATCTTGAAAATTATATATTGATTGATTAAACTTAAATGAGAGTAACATGGTTTAACAAATATAAACACAGTGGCTGAGGAGATAATGCAAACAAACTACCTAAAGCTTATGGGTGCAAAACCCCCTTATGCTACAATAACAGAAAACAAGACAATAGATAATCAATTCAGTAGTATATACACCCATCCTTTCCTCGTCCCACCCTACCTAAACCCCACCCTCCCTAAATCCTTCTTCTTTAATACCACCTAAAACTACCCTTATCAACTCCCCTACCCCAATCAACTCCCCTACCCTTATCACCTAAACTTGTTACATTACTTTATATTTATACAAATTTGGTGCTTAAAAGTTGTTAGAAAGTGATAGGTGGGATATTAGGACTGGCAAATTTGAGATGAAAATAATTTCAAGCAACTTATCCAATGTATGTCGGTATCCATGTAATGATATGTATTTTGAACGTTTCTTTGTGATTGGTCATAATCATTGGTAGTGGTCATTATCAAATGGTCATAACAATTGGTCATTCCTATGGATCAATGCACAGCTTAAAAGGTCTTCCACTATAAAGATGACCGTTTGTAATGCTTAGAACCAAAGTTAGTGTTTTTAAGCTTCCACCGGATTTACTATAGGTTGAAAATGCATTATTTTATGTGCATGAACTTTATCAGACAATGATTTTGAATTTTGCATTCCATGTTAACAAAGTTTGCTATGTTCTCCAGTGACCTACCCCTGTTATGCAACCTAGTCCCCCATTATACTTATGTTAAAACCTTTCTAGGTCCCCATTATGCCGGTTGTAATCCCTGGTTTATATCGTACAATTGCAAGAATCATCGACCCTCCCATATCTGGTTAGCTCCCCAGCAATGCTGGTACTCAATTAACAGCTGAGTGGACTGAAGCAGGTAGAAAATCAAACCACCCAGTACTGGGTCGATCTCAGTACTGGGTCGATCTCAGTACTGGGCGATCCCAGAACTGGGATCGAACCCAGTACTGGAATCGAAGCCAGTACTGGGAACCGAACTCGGCACCTTTGGAATGCAAGTTGGACTCTCCACCAGTGAGCCAGTGTGTTTCCATTAGTTTAGCTTCAATGTAACTGGGTCGATCTCAGTACTGGGCCGATCCCAGAACTGGGATCGAACCCAGTACTGGAATCGAAGCCAGTACTGGGAACCGAACTCGGCACCTTTGGAATGCAAGTTGGACTCTCCACCAGTGAGCCAGTGTGTTTCCATTAGTTTAGCTTCAATGTAGGTATAATGTCTGGTATTGATGAATTAAAGTATAAGTTTAGTGGTCAAGCAAGTTCATCTTATATGAAAGAGGACTTCAAAAGAAACAAATTGGTAAAGAAAGCATTTTAAAACCTTATTCCGTTAAGGGGATATCTAAGTTTAAAGTTTGGCATCATTTGTGTAGAAACGACTGAAAGCAGACTAGTTGTGACGTCATAGCCTCAGATTCCTCAAATTCTGTATGTATTTTTTTATATTTAGTCTTGTAATTTTGTAGCTTAAAAACCATTGAATGTGCAAGGAAACTTAGTAAAACAGAATCTAGAATAATTTTAATTTACCACTTGAAGAAAGTTTAAAAGAAAAATAATTCAAATAGTAAAAAAGTTTAATAAATTTTCTTTAAAATACATTAACAATTCTTAAGAATGTAGGGATAAGGCCGCCGACCTTCCATAGTAGACTTAGTACACCAGTCATTTCTACACAAATAAGACAGAAGTTTAAACTTAAATATCTCCTTAAGGGAATGAGATTTTTAAATGCTTTCTCCACCATTTTGTTTCTTTTAATATAAGATAAAGTAAACTTGCCTGACCACTAAACTAATCCTTTAATTATTCAAGACACTGGGACAACCAAAAATTATATCGATGCACACATGAATTACATAGAGCTTGCACAACACATGAAACTTTTAAACTGCAAATGAAATGATATATAAAGCACTCTTGTCTTGCTTAAATGCAGTCTTTGAAGTAAATCAACTAAACCAAAGTATGAACAAAGACTTCCTAGTCTTCCACCCATGGAATTTGCCAATCTAAGTGCTTCACTGATGGTATCGAAAGGTGTGTCATCAAATTTAGTGAATGGCTTCATTAAGAAATCTTCCCTGTTTGAACTTGTCATACTACACACAAAACTGATTTAGCTGTGTACTTGCCATGTCTACAACATTGTCCTCTATACAATACAATCTTTTAGTGTGTGCACTATCTGAAGTGTACTTTGAAATCTATGGTACAGTAAGAACAAGCAGGAAATTTCCTGTGGGTTGTAATTGATCTGTCATCAGTAGACCTTCATTGTGTGGGTCTCTTTGTATTGTTGGTTTGCCCTCGTGGGCTTTCTTTAGCAGACTGAATAGTAGACCTCACATCTGTGATTTCCCACCCCCAAGTCGCCATGCCCATTATAAGTACCACACTTATTACATACAAAGTTTGGTATCTAGTACATACACTATAAAAGAAAAATATGCAGCATAATAAATCTGGATCAAGGACCCACTCAAAATTACAGAATATGTTACAAAGTTTGTTGTTTTGAGATAGAAATAGCTATAAATTTAACAAAATACAAAGTGTTATAGCCGTGACACACCGAACGCGACGCGGTGAGCGACTTCTTAAACAAAAATGAATAAAACAGGAAAATAACATTTTGAATCCTTGTTTTTATAGATGAATCGTCATCACATGACTATTCAGATTATAACTGAAAATTGACTGAAAGGGCGTTCTACTCCCATTATAGCAAAATTCGCATCGCGACAGAAAATTGCGCCACACTAAAGCGAATTTCTCCACAGTTTGAACAAAAAAGTATTTCTAGCAAATTTTCCAGTATTATCAGAAAGTCTCAATGATCAACTTCATTGTGTGTAAGCAAAAAGTTAAGCATCTTATAATATTTGTTTCCTGCATAATTATCTAAAAAATTGCTCGCGTTTGGTGTGTCACAACCTTAAATCTGATATTGGTATTCAGATCCCTTCCACGGTCATTCTTCCCAGGGTTTGTGCTCAAACACTGGTAATTCATTTTTTCTTGTTCCTAGATCAGTTCCCTAAATTCCCCTGGTAAATCATTTTCTTCTTGTTCCTGGATCAGATCCCTAAATTCCTCTGGTTAATCATTTTCTTCTTGTTCCTGAATCAGATCCCTAAATTTCCCTGGTAAATTATTTTCTTCTTGTTCCTGGATCAGATCCCTAAACTCCCCTGGTAAATTATTTTCTTGTTCCTGGATTAGATCTCTAAATTCCCCTTGTAAATCATTTTCTTCTTGTTCCTGGATCAGATCCCTAAATTCCCCTGGTAAATTATTTTCTTCTTGTTCCTGGATTAGATCCCTAAATTCCCCTGGTAAATCATTTTCTTCTTGTTCCTGGATCAGATTTCTAAATTCCCCTGGTAAATCATTTTCTTGTTCCTGGATTAGATCTCTAAATTCCCCTGGTAAATCATTTTCTTCTTCTCCCTGGGTCAGATCCCTAAAATCCTCAGGTAAATCATTTTCTTGTTCCTGGATCAGATCCCTAAATTCCCCTGGTAAATAGTGAGAAATTTGTAGATGTACTGGCAGTAAATTGTTCCATAAGATTCATGTCTCTGAAGAAAACATTTCTGTCTTTTATGTTGTATGTTTTAGTGTTCATTAATGTCTTTGTAATGTTGCTCGCTGTACCCGAGTTGCTATAGTTAATCGCTCCTTCTGTAGTGTGTCAATCTTTAATATCCTGATATGTTTTGTGTACCTTCTAATTTTGTAAAGCACCTTAATATGTTGAACATTTAATATGCTGCACCTTTTAACTTCTAGAGATTGAAATGCTACCTGATGGTGTTATGCCATCATTATCATGTCCCATAGCCTAGTCTGGCCGTTGGGGCAACCCAGCTCTAAGACAACGGTCCACCATCAATTTTTGTCCTTGACGGAATCCTTCAGTTTACTCAAGCCCATGCGAGTGTAATTTTGAATGTCATCCAGCCATGTATGCTTTGGCCATTCACGTTTCTTGGTTCCATCCATATGGCTTAATCATGATCATGCATGTTGGTTTTAACATGGCAGATCATTCATACTGCTTTAAACATGCAAGCATAAGCAAGATGGTTTAAAAGATATTTATCTCTGAAATGTATCAAAGTAATGATTATTGATATATGTAATTCTGAATTATCATGTTCTGTAAGAAGTTAGGAAGTAGTTTTAAGGTTGCCATGAGTTATAATAAAGAATCACGTTTTTCCTGTGGGCAAAATCTTTTGCTTCAATCAATGCCATTGTATGTGATTAATTGTAAGTCTCACTTTATCGACTATTTTGAATTCATTATAGAAAAGGTGGGCATACAGGCTCAAACTTTATAAGAATGGTTGGCGATACGTTTTTCCCAAAATTTAAATATTTGGTATGAAATTGACAACTTAGATCTAAATTTTTGAGGGATTTAGATGCAGTGAAATACTATATGGAACTGCTGTGTTTGTACAAGTGGTGTCTCTATCGATAGGCATATTTTTCATTACCTTCCAAACTTGTTGAACCCCTTTTTTTTTGGCTCGTTTCTGTCCGTACATAGAAACTTGAAATGATTCACCAAAGAGTATAGAAATCCAAATGATATTTTTTGTTAAGTTTTAAGTGTACTTCCATATTGATTTTAATTGTTATTGGCAAGATGTTAAGAGGCAATGCCTGCACTAAGGATATATTTTATCATACACTGAAATATAATTCTGGATGTTTTAACTAACAAATAAGAGAAAGTTTTAAGGACTTCGAAGAAAGAAGATGGTTTCAACGTCTTACTCTTTGACATAAATGCAATGGATACTGGCATTAATGTTTGGATTGAAATTTTGAGAAAGCAAAAAAGGGAAAAAATAAACAATTTTGTGTTGCAAGCTTACAACTTTTTGTGTGTTTATTTTCTTAAGATAAACATGTATGAAGATATATAAGTTGAGAATTCTTCTATAAAATATATGGAAAGTTTGTTTTCTGAATACAACATTAAGAATTTTTGGCCCTTAGACCCCTCCAACCCGACACCCCCAATTTTCTCAAAATCAGGGGTAATCCACACCATTCAACCCGAGAGACTCTGCACACTTCATTGACTAGCATCCAGCTATTGTTACACCATACACAACACGGGTAATCTATACCTTATCTGATAACATCTTCAGTCTATTCACAGTACACTTGTTAGCAACCAGCTACTGTTACACTGTACATAATAGGTCATTCATCTTATGTAGCTTGCTACATAAGTGCTGTTCAGTGATGCGAATCGGATTAGTCCTTGGCAGAGCCTAAATAAAAAATATGCATTATATGCTTGGGAGGACTTTGTGCAAAACATATGAATGATTGATGAACCATTCTTCATAAGGATGGTTATTTCATCATGAAAGCTATATATTTTATCATGATTTTCTTTATCATTTTATCTTGCCTCGGAGCAACAAGAAACATATATTGTTTTGAGCTCACTTGAAATTTAAAAAAAAAGTAACGTAGCACTCAAGATACATGTACCAGGTGTAAATGGGGTCTTAGGACCTGTGGGAAATTTGGCATCAATACATCAGTGCTTTATTGCCCATGAGCACCAAAATATTAGATTTTGCTCGGGCTGACCTATCCTATTATCATGTTGTCTTCCTCCTGTTGTCTTTCCACCCTCTTGTTGCACCTCTGCATAGCAGAATCAAAATAAGGTAATATCCTAGAATAGTGGTAAAATCTTAATAAGTGGTACAATCCTAATATAGTGGTACAATCCTAATATTGTGATACAATCCTGATTTAGTAGTACAATCCTAATATTGTGGTACAATCCTAGTATTGTGGTACAATCCTAATACAATATTGTGGTACAATCCTAATATTGTGATACAATCCTGATATAGTAGTACAATCCTAATATTGTGGTGCAATCCTAATATAGTGGTACAATCCTAATATTGTGGTACAATCCTGATAGAGTGGTACAATCTTAATACAGTGGTACAATCTTAATAGAGTGGTACAATCCTAATAAAGTGGTACAATCCTAATATAGTAGTAAAATCCGAATATAGTGGTAGAATCCTGATATAGTAGTAAAATCCTAATATAGTGATACAATCCTAACATAGTGGTAAATTGCTCCTAATAGAGGTGCAATCTTGATTTTTGGTTTGATATAGTAGTACAATCCTAATATAGTGATACAATCCTAACATAGTGGTAAATTGCTATGTAGAGAATCTTGATTTTTGGTTCACATGCGAAGCATAAACCTATGTAATGGGGATTTCGTCCATCCAGCCTTCCAAAGTTTTTTCCTGAGATTTCCTCAGAAATGTTAGTTGTTTGAGAATTCTTTAAAAAATGTTAAAGTTTCTTCAGACTTCCTCAGAAAAAGGTAACAAGTTTCTCCACATATCCTCATGGAAGGTTAAAACTTCCTTACAAAATGTAGTTTTTCAGACTTAACTTAAGACAGGATTGAAGACTAATTTCCTTATAAAAACTACAAAACATTTGATATTTCTTTAGAAGATAAGTGTAAAATGATTGATTTCCCAATATTCTTCAGAGATCGTCAAGCATCTCTCTTGTAGCACTTGGGATTTAAATCCTAAAAATTTTTCTAAATATTTGGGCACCAACAGTTGTATCAGACATGATTATTAAACTCTGCCTTTATTATCGTGCTCGTTTGCAGAAAGTTGCTACAGTATATAAACTGACCAGACTTTTTATTTAGTATGCTTAGTCAGGGAGTGTGACAGGACATAAATGCATCGGGAAAGATGCCATGTGGGACATGGATGGGGGCCATGTGGGACATATGATATAATGTACACCATGTGGCATACACCAAGGGCCGATATCGGGCATAATTATTTGACTCCGCCTTTTTTTCTTATTCAACAGGTCACGGTCATTTGCATATAAGTTATTATATGAACTGACACTTTCATACATAGTATACTCAATCAGGGACTGTGATAGCTAGGATGAGACTTCTTATGGAGTGTATGGGATACCATGTGGGACATGGGGTGGGATGCCATGTGGGACATGGGGTGAGATGCCATGTGGGACATGGGGTGGGATGCCATGTGGAACAGGGTGGAATGCCATGTAGGATGTATGGTGGAATGCCATGCAGGACATAGGGTGGAATGCCATGGGATGTAATGTCATGTGGGACATGGGATGTCATGTGGGACATGGGGTCCCACCCCATATCAACAAGTCATTTGCATATAAGTTATTATATGAACTGACACTTTCATACATAGTATGCTCAATCAGGGACTGATAGCTAGGATGAGACTTCTTATGGGGTGTCATGTGGGACATGGGGTAGAATGCCATGTGGGACATGGGGTGGGATGCCATGTGGGACATGGTGGGATGACACGAGTGACAGGTTGGGATGCCATGTGTGACATAGGGTAGGATGCCAAGTGTGACAGGGTAGGAGGCCATGGGGACATGGGATGTGATGCCATGTGGGACATAATTATGATGTCATTGGGAGGGATACCATGTGGGACATAAGGTGGGATGCCATGTGGGACTTTAGGTGCGAAGCCACTGATGCGGTACATATGGAGGGATGCCATGTGGGACATAGGGAGGGATGTCATGTTGTACATATGGTTGGATTAATGTGGGACATACATGTAGGATGGGATCCATGTGGGACATAGGGTGGGATGCCATGTGGGTCTTAGAATGGGATGCCATGTGGAACATATGGTGGAATGCCATGTGGGACATATGGTGGAATGCCATGTGGGACATATGGTGGAATGCCATGTGGGACATATGGTGGAATGCCATGTGGGACATTGTATGGTGGAATGCTATACAAGAGATATGGTGGAATGCCATGTGGGACAAGGCATGGGATGTCATGTAGAACATGAGGTGGGATGTCATTTGGGACATGGGATGTGGGACATAGGGTTGAATGCCATGTGGGTCATAGGGTGGGAAGCCCTGTGGGACATGATGGAATGCAACATGGGACATGGGATGGATGTCATATGGGACATGGGATGGGATGCCATGTGGGAGATATGGTGGAATGCCATGTGGGATTTTCCATTGCCAGTGTGAGATGCCATTTTATAATTGGCCGGGTCATATGATATGGGTGTCAATTTGCATGGGCATGCGAACAATGACGGTATTTACCATTCTAGTTCATTAATATTATTCAAATTTTATATTTTATTCAGTTATTACATAATGTAACGTCATTTAAATATTTCATTGACTTAAATCTTTGACAAAAGTTTGCAATTTTTTGGCAAAACAGCAAATATTTGTTTCCTAATGCTGCATTCTACCACTTTATAGTAGGATTTTTTCCCAATATGAGAACCCTAGATATCACACCCAACAATCCTCCAATGCTGTATTTTACCACTTGATAGTAGGATGTTTTCCCAATATGAAAACCCTAGATATCACACCCAACAGTCCTCCAGTGCTGTATTCTACCACTTTATAGTAGGATGTTTTCCCAATAGGAGAACCCTATAGATATGACACCCAACAATCCTCCAGTGCTGTATTCTACCACTTTATATAGTAGGATGTTTTCCCAATATGAGAACCCTAGATATTACAGCCAACAATCCTTCAGTGCTGCATACTACCACTTTATATAGTAGGATGTTGTCCCAATATGAGAACCCTAGATATCACACCCAACAATCCTCCAATGCTGTATTCTACCACTTTATAGTGGGATGTTTTCCCAATATGAGAACCCTAGATATCACACCCAACAATCCTCCAGTGCTGTATTCTACCACTTTATATAGTAGGATGTTTTCCCAATAGGAGAACCCTATAGATATCACACCCAACAATCCTCCAGTGCTGTATTCTACCACTTTATAGAGTAGGATGTTTTCCTAATATGAGAACCCTAGATATTACACCCAACAATCCTTCAGTGCTGCATTCTACCACTTTATATAGTAGGATGTTTTCCTAATATGAGAACCTTAGATATCGCACCCAACAATCCTCCAATGCTGTATTCTACCACTTTATAGTGGGATGTTTTCCCAATATGAGAACCCTAGATATGACACCCAACAATCCTCCAATGCTGTATTCTACCACTTTATAGTGGGATGTTTTCCCAATAGGAGAACCCTATAGATATGACACCCAACAATCCTCCAGTGCTGTATTCTACCACTTTATATAGTAGGATGTTTTCCCAATATGAGAAGCCTAGATATCACACCCAACAGTCCTTCAGTGCTGTATTCTACCACTTGATAGTAGGATGTTTTCCCAATATGAGAACCCTAGATATCACACCCAACAATCCTCCATTGCTGTATTCTACCACTTTATAGTAGGATGTTTTCCCAATATGAGAACTCTAGATATCACACCCAACAATCCTCCAATGCTGTATTCTACCACTTTATAATAGGATGTTGTCCCAATATGGGAACCCTAGATATCACACCCAACAATCCTCCAGTGCTGTATTCTACCACTTTATAGTAGGATGTTTTCCTAATATGAGAACCCTAGATATCACACCCAACAATCCTCCAGTGCTGTATTCTACCACTTTATAGTAGGATGTTTTCCCAATATGAGAACCCTAGATATGACACCCAACAATCCTCCAGTGCTGTATTCTACCACTTTATAGTAGGATGTTGTCCCAATATGGGAACCCTAGATATCACACCCAACAATCCTCCAGTGCTTTATTCTACCACTTGATAGTAGGATGTTTTCCCAATATGAGAACCCTAGATATGACACCCAACAATCCTCCAGTGCTGTATTCTACCACTTGATAGTAAGATGTTTTCCCAATATGAGAACCCTAGATATCACACCCAACAATCCTCCAGTGCTGTATTCTACCACTTTATAGTAGGATATTGTCCCAATATGAGAACCCTAGATATCACATCCAACAATCCTCCAATGCTGTATTCTACCACTTGATAGTAAGATGTTTTCCCAATATGAGAACCCTAGATATCACACCCAACAATCCTCCAGTGCTGTATTCTACCACTTGATAGTAGGATGTTGTCCCAATATGAGAACCCTAGATATGACACCCAACAATCCTCCAGTGCTGTTTTCTACCACTTGATAGTAGGATGTTTTCCCAATATGAGAACCCTAGATATGACACCCAACAATCCTCCAATGCTGTATTCTACCACTTTATAGTAGGATGTTGTCCCAATATGAGAACCCTAGATATCACACCCAACAATCCTCCAGTGCTGTATTCTACCACTTGATAGTAGGATGTTTTCCCAATATGAGAACCCTAGATATGACACCCAACAATCCTTCAGTGCTGTATTCTACCACTTGATAGTAAAATGTTTTCCCAATATGAGAACCCTAGATATCACACCCAACAATCCTCCAGTGCTGTATTCTACCACTTTATAGTAGGATGTTGTCCCAATATGAGAACCCTGGATATCACACCCAACAATTTCCAGTGCTGTATTCTACAACTTTATATAGTAGGATGTTTTCCAATATGAGAACCCTCGATATCACACCCAACAATCCTTCAGTGCTGTATTCTACCACTTTATAGTAGGATGTTGTCCCAATATGAGAACCCTAAATATCACACCCAACAATCCTTCAATGCTGTATTCTACCACTTGATAGTAGGATGTTTTCCCAATTTTATGAGAACCCTAGATATGACACCCAACAATCCTCCAATGGTGTTTTCTACCGCTTGATAGTAGGATGTTGTCCCAATATGAGAACCCTAGATATGACACCCAACAATCCTTCAATGCTGTATTCTACTACTTGATAGTAAGATGTTTTCCCAATGTGAGAACCTTAGATATGACACCCAACAATCCTTCAATGCTGTATTTTACCACTTGATAGTAGGATGTTTTCCCAATAAGAAAACCCTAGATATCACACCCAACAGTCCTCCAGTGCTGTATTCTACCACTTGATAGTAGGATGTTTTCCCAATATGAGAACCCTAGATATCACACCCAACAATCCTCCAGTGCTGTATTCTACCACTTGATAGTAGGATGTTTTCCCAATATGAGAACCCTAGATATGACACCCAACAATCCTTCAGTGCTGTATTCTACCACTTGATAGTAAGATGTTTTCCCAATATGAGAACCCTAGATATCACACCCAACAATCCTCCAGTGCTGTATTCTACCACTTTATAGTAGGATGTTTTCCCAATATGAGAACCCTAGATATGACACCCAACAATCCTCCAGTGCTGTATTCTACCACTTTATATAGTAGGATGTTTTCCTAATATGAGAACCCTAGATATCACACCCAACAATCCTCCAATGCTGTATTCTACCACTTTATATAGTAGGATGTTTTCCCAATATGAGAACCCTAGATATGACACTCAACAATCCTCCAATGCTGTATTCTACCCCTTGATAGTAGGATATTGTCCCAATATGAGAACCTTAGATATCACATCCAACAATCCTCCAATGCTGTATTCTACCACTTTATAGTAGGATGTTTTCCCAATATGAGAACCCTAGATATGACACCCAACAATCCTCCAGTGCTGTATTCTACCACTTGATAGTAGGATGTTTTCCCAATATGAGAACCCTAGATATGACACCCAACAATCCTCCAATGCTGTATTCTACCACTTTATAGTAGAATGTTTTCCCAATATGAGAACCCTAGATATGACACTCAACAATCCTCCAATGCTGTATTCTACCACTTTATAGTAGGATGTTTTCCCAATATGAGAACCCTAAATATCACACCCAACAATCCTTCAATGCTGTTTTCTACCACTTGATAGTAGGATGTTTTCCCAATATGAGAACCCTAGATATCACACCCAACAATCCTTCAATGCTGTTTTCTACCACTTTATAGAAGGATGTTGTCTCAATACGAGTACCCTAGATATGACACCCAACAATCCTCCAGTGCTGCATTCTACCACTTTATAGTAGGATGTTTTCCCAATATGAGAACCCTAGATATCACACCCAACAATCCTCCAGTGCTGTATTCTACCACTTGATAGTAGGATGTTGTCCCAATATGAGAACCCTAGATATCACACCCAACAATCCTCCAGTGCTGTATTCTACCACTTTATAGTAGGATGTTTTCCCAATATGAGAACCCTAGATATGACACCCAACAATCCTCCAGTGCTGTATTCTACCACTTTATAGTAGGATGTTTTCCCAATATGAGAACCCTAGATATGACACTCAACAATCCTTCAGTGCTGTATTCTACCACTTTATAGTAGGATGTTGTCCCAATATGAGAACCCTAGATATCACACCCAACAATCCTCCAATGCTGTATTCTACCACTTTATATAGTAGGATGTTTTCCTAATATGAGAACCCTAGATATCACACCCAACAATCCTCCAATGCTGTATTCTACCACTTTATATAGTAGGATGTTTTCCCAATATGAGAACCCTAGATATGACACTCAACAATCCTCCAATGCTGTATTCTACCCCTTGATAGTAGGATATTGTCCCAATATGAGAACCTTAGATATCACATCCAACAATCCTCCAATGCTGTATTCTACCACTTTATAGTAGGATGTTTTCCCAATATGAGAACCCTAGATATGACACCCAACAATCCTCCAGTGCTGTATTCTACCACTTTATAGTAGGATGTTTTCCCAATATGAGAACCCTAGATATCACACCCAACAATCCTCCAATGCTGTATTCTACCACTTTATAGTAGGATGTTTTCCCAATATGAGAACCCTAGATATCACACCCAACAATCCTCCAGTGCTGTATTCTACCACTTTATATAGTAGGATGTTTTCCCAATATGAGAACCCTAGATATCACACCCAACAATCCTCCAGTGCTGTATTCTACCACTTTATATAGTAGGATGTTTTCCCAATATGAGAACCCTAGATATTACACCCAACAATCCTCCAGTGCTGCATTCTACCACTTTATATAGTAGGATGTTTTCCTAATATGAGAACCTTAGATATCGCACCCAACAATCCTCCAATGCTGTATTCTACCACTTTATAGTGGGATGTTTTCCCAATATGAGAACCCTAGATATGACACCCAACAATCCTCCAATGCTGTATTCTACCACTTTATAGTGGGATGTTTTCCCAATAAGAGAACCCTATAGATATGACACCCAACAATCCTCCAGTGCTGTATTCTACCACTTTATATAGTAGGATGTTTTCCCAATATGAGAACCCTAGATATCACACCCAACAGTCCTTCCAGTGCTGTATTCTACCACTTTATAGTAGGATGTTTTCCCAATATGAGAACCCTAGATATCACACCCAACAATCCTCCATTGCTGTATTCTACCACTTTATAGTAGGATGTTTTCCCAATATGAGAACCCTCGATATCACACCCAACAATCCTCCAGTGCTGTATTCTACCACTTTATAGTAGGATGTTGTCCCAATATGAGAACCCTAGATATCACACCCAACAATCCTCCAGTGCTGTATTCTACCACTTTATAGTAGGATGTTGTCCCAATATGAGAACCCTAGATATGACACCCAACAATCCTCCAGTGCTGTATTCTACCACTTTATAGTAGGATGTTGTCCCAATATGAGAACCCTAGATATCACACCCAACAATCCTCCAGTGCTGTATTCTACCACTTTATAGTAGGATGTTTTCCCAATATGAGAACCCTAGATATGACACCCAACAATCCTCCAGTGCTGTATTCTACCACTTTATAGTAGGATGTTTTCCCAATATGAGAACCCTAGATATCACACCCAACAATCCTCCAGTGCTGTATTCTACCACTTTATAGTAGGATGTTTTCCCAATATGAGAACCCTAGATATCACACCCAACAATCCTCCAATGCTGTATTCTACCACTTGATAGTAGGATGTTGTCCCAATATGAGAACCCTAGATATCACACCCAACAATCCTCCAGTGCTGTATTCTACCACTTGATAGTAGGATGTTGTCTCAATATGAGAACCCTAGATATGACACCCAACAATCCTCCAGTGCTGTATTCTACCACTTTATAGTAGGATGTTTTCCCAATATGAGAACCCTAGATATGACACCCAACAATCCTCCAATGCTGTATTCTACCACTTTATAGTAGGATGTTGTCCCAATATGAGAACCCTAGATATCACACCCAACAATCCTCCAGTGCTGTATTCTACCACTTGATAGTAGGATGTTTTCCCAATATGAGAACCCTAGATATGACACCCAACAATCCTTCAGTGCTGTATTCTACCACTTGATAGTAAGATGTTTTCCCAATATGAGAACCCTAGATATCACACCCAACAATCCTCCAGTGCTGTATTCTACCACTTTATAGTAGGATGTTGTCCCAATATGAGAACCCTGGATATCACACCCAACAATTTCCAGTGCTGTATTCTACAACTTTATATAGTAGGATGTTTTTCCAATATGAGAACCCTCGATATCACACCCAACAATCCTTCAGTGCTGTATTCTACCACTTTATAGTAGGATGTTGTCCCAATATGAGAACCCTAAATATCACACCCAACAATCCTTCAATGCTGTATTCTACCACTTGATAGTAGGATGTTTTCCCAATTTTATGAGAACCCTAGATATGACACCCAACAATCCTCCAATGGTGTTTTCTACTGCTTGATAGTAGGATGTTGTCCCAATATGAGAACCCTAGATATGACACCCAACAATCCTTCAATGCTGTATTCTACTACTTGATAGTAAGATGTTTTCCCAATATGAGAACCTTAGATATGACACCCAACAATCCTTCAATGCTGTATTTTACCACTTGATAGTAGGATGTTTTCCCAATAAGAAAACCCTAGATATCACACCCAACAGTCCTCCAGTGCTGTATTCTACCACTTGATAGTAGGATGTTTTCCCAATATGAGAACCCTAGATATCACACCCAACAATCCTCCAGTGCTGTATTCTACCACTTGATAGTAGGATGTTTTCCCAAAATATGAGAACCCTAGATATGACACCCAACAATCCTTCAGTGCTGTATTCTACCACTTGATAGTAAGATGTTTTCCAAATATGAGAACCCTAGATATCACACCCAACAATCCTCCAGTGCTGTATTCTACCACTTTATAGTAGGATATTTTCCCAATATGAGAACCCTAGATATGACACCCAACAATCCTCCAGTGCTGTATTCTACCACTTTATATAGTAGGATGTTTTCCTAATATGAGAACCCTAGATATCACACCCAACAATCCTCCAATGCTGTATTCTACCACTTTATATAGTAGGATGTTTTCCCAATATGAGAACCCTAGATATGACACCCAACAATCCTCCAATGCTGTATTCTACCACTTTATAGTAGGATGTTTTCCCAATATGAGAACCCTAGATATCACACCCAACAATCCTCCAATGCTGTATTCTACCACTTTATAGTAGGATGTTTTCCCAATATGAGAACCCTAGATATTACACCCAACAATCCTCCAGTGCTGTATTCTACCACTTTATATAGTAGGATGTTTTCCCAATATGAGAACCCTAGATATTACACCCAACAATCCTCCAGTGCTGTATTCTACCACTTTATAGTAGGATGTTTTCCCAATATGAGAACCCTAGATATTACACCCAACAATCCTCCAGTGCTGTATTCTACC
Source organism: Chiridota heheva (assembly GCA_020152595.1). NCBI lineage: Eukaryota > Metazoa > Echinodermata > Holothuroidea > Apodida > Chiridotidae > Chiridota > Chiridota heheva. The sequence continues at coordinate 419,504 of JAIGNY010002130.1, forward strand.
ACTTTATATAGTAGGATGTTTTCCCAATATGAGAACCCTAGATATCACACCCAACAATCCTCCAATGCTGCATTCTACCACTTTATAGTAGGATGTTTTCCCAATATGAGAACCCTAGATATTACACCCAACAATCCTCCAATGCTGCATTCTACCACTTTATAGTAGGATGTTTTCCCAATATGAGAACCCTAGATATTACACCCAACAATCCTCCAGTGCTGTATTCTACCACTTTATATAGTAGGATGTTTTCCCAATATGAGAACCCTAGATATCACACCCAACAATCCTCCAGTGCTGTATTCTACCACTTTATAGTAGGATGTTTTCCTAATATGAGAACCCTAGATATCACACCCAACAATCCTCCAGTGCTGTATTCTACCACTTTATAGTAGGATGTTTTCCTAATATGAGAACCCTAGGTATCACACCCAACAATCCTCCAATGCTGCATTCTACCACTTTATAGTAGGATGTTTTCCCAATATGAGAACCCTAGATATTACACCCAACAATCCTTTAGTGCTGTATTCTACCACTTTATAGTGGGATGTTTTCCCAATAGGAGAACCCTAGATATCACACCCAACAATCCTCCAGTGCTGTATTCTACCACTTTATAGTAGGATGTTTCCCAATATGAGAACCCTAGATATGACACCCAACAATCCTCCAGTGCTGTATTCTACCACTTTATAGTAGGATGTTGTCCCAATATGAGAACCCTAGATATCACACCCAACAATCCTCCAGTGCTGTATTCTACCACTTTATAGTAGGATGTTTTCCCAATATGAGAACCCTAGATATGACACCCAACAATCCTTAGTGCTGTATTCTACCACTTGATAGTAGGATGTTTTCCCAATATGAGAACCCTAGATATCACACCCAACAATCCTCCAGTGTTGTATTCTACCACTCTAAATAGTAGGATGTTTTTCCAATATGAGAACCCTAGGTATCACACCCAACAATCCTCCAATGCTGTATTCTACCACTTTATATTAGGATGTTTTCCTAATATGAGAACCCTATAGATATGACACCCAACAATCCTCCAGTGCTGTATTCTACCACTTTATAGTAGGATGTTTTCCCAATATGAGAACCCTAGATATCACACCCAACAATCCTCCAATGCTGTATTCTACCATGTTTTTATAGTAGGATGTTGTCCCATTATAAGAACCCTAAATATCACACCCAACAATTCTCCAGTGCTGTATTCTACCACTTTATAGTAGGATGTTTTCCCAATATGAGAACCCTAGATATGACACCCAACAGTCCTCCAGTGCTGTATTCTACCACTTTATAGTAGGATGTTTTTCCAATAGGAGAACCCTAGATATCACACCCAACAATCCTTCAGTGCTGTTTTCTACCACTTGATAGTAGGATGTTGTCCCAATATGAGAACCCTAGATATCACACCCAACAATTTCATGTGCTGTATTCTACCACTTTATAAAGTAGGATGTTTTCCCAATATGAGAACCCTCGATATCACACCCAACATTCCTTCAGTGCTGTATTCTACCACTTTATAGTAGGATGTTGTCCCAATATAAGAACCCTAAATATCACACCCAACAATCCTTCAATGCTGTTTTCTACCACTTGATAGTAGGATGTTTTCCCAATATGAGAACCCTAGATATCACACCCAACAATCCTCCAGTGCTGCATTCTACCACTTTTATAGTAGGATGTTTTCCCAATATGAGAACCCTAGATATGACACCCAACAATCCTCCAATGCTGTATTCTACCACTTTATAGTAGGATGTGTTCCCAATATGAGAACCCTAGATATCACACCCAACAATCCTTCAATGCTGTATTCTACCACTTTATAGTAGGATGTTTTCCCAATATGAGAACCCTAGATATCACACCCAACAATCCTCCAGTGCTGTATTCTACCACTTTGATAGTAGGATGTTTTCCAAATATGAGAACCCTAGATATCACACCCAACAATCCTCCAGTGCTGTATTCTACCACTTTATAGTAGGATGTTTTCCCAATATGAGAACCCTAGATATCACACCCAACAATCCTCCAGTGCTGTATTCTACCACTTTATAGTAGGATGTTTTCCCAATATGAGAACCCTAGATATCACACCCAACAATCCTCCAGTGCTGTATTCTACCACTTTATAGTAGGATGTTTTCCCAATATGAGAACCCTAGATATCACACCCAACAATCCTCCAGTGCTGTATTCTACCACTTTATATAGTAGGATGTTTTCCCAATATGAGAACCCTAGATATCACACCCAACAATCCTCCAATGCTGTATTCTACCACTTTATATAGTAGGATGTTTTCCCAATATGAGAACCCTAGATATTACACCCAACAATCCTCCAATGCTGCATTCTACCACTTTATAGTAGGATGTTTTCCCAATATGAGAACCCTAGATATCACACCCAACAATCCTCCAGTGCTGTATTCTACCACTTTATAGTAGGATGTTTTCCCAATATGAGAACCCTAGATATCACACCCAACAATCCTCCAGTGCTGTATTCTACCACTTGATAGTAGGATGTTTTCCCAATATGAGAACCCTAGATATGACACCCAACAATCCTCCAGTGCTGTATTCTACCACTTTATAGTAGGATGTTTTCCCAATATGAGAACCCTAGATATGACACCCAACAATCCTCCAATGCTGTATTCTACCACTTTATAGTAGGATGTTTTCCCAATATGAGAACCCTAAATATCACACCCAACAATCCTTCAATGCTGTTTTCTACCACTTGATAGTAGGATGTTTTCAAAATATGAGAACCCTAGATATCACACCCAACAATCCTTCAATGCTGTTTTCTACCACTTTATAGTAGGAAGTTGTCTCAATGCGAGAACCCTAGATATGACACCCAACAATCCTCCAGTGCTGCATTCTACCACTTTATAGTAGGATGTTTTCCCAATATGAGAACCCTAGATATCACACTCAACAATCCTCCAGTGCTCTATTCTACCACTTGATAGTAGGATGTTTTCCCAATATGAGAACCCTAGATATCACACCCAACAATCCTCCAGTGCTGTATTCTACCACTTTATATAGTAGGATGTTTTCCCAATATGAGAACCCTAGATATGACACTCAACAATCCTTCAGTGCTGTATTCTACCACTTTATAGTAGGATGTTGTCCCAATATGAGAACCCTAGATATGACACCCAACAATCCTCCAGTGCTGTATTCTACCACTTTTATAGTAGGATGTTTTCCCAATATGAGAACCCTAGATATCACACCCAACAATCCTCCAGTGCTGTATTCTACCACTTTATAGTAGGATGTTTTCCCAATATGAGAACCCTAGATATCACACCCAACAATCCTCCAATGCTGTATTCTACCACTTTATAGTAGGATGTTTTCCCAATATGAGAACCCTAGATATCACACCCAACTGTCCTTCAATGCTGTATTCTACCACTTGATAGTAGGATGTTTTCCCAATATGAGAACCCTAGATATCACACCCAACAATCCTCCAGTGCTGTATTCTACCACTTTATATAGTAGGATGTTTTCCCAATATGAGAACCCTAGATATGACACCCAACAATCCTCCAATGCTGTATTCTACCACTTTATAGTAGGATGTTTTCCCAATATGAGAACCCTAGATATGACACTCAACAATCCTCCAATGCTGTATTCTACCACTTTATAGTAGGATGTTTTCCCAATATGAGAACCCTAAATATCACACCCAACAATCCTTCAATGCTGTTTTCTACCACTTGATAGTAGGATGTTTTCCCAATATGAGAACCCTAGATATCACACCCAACAATCCTTCAATGCTGTTTTCTACCACTTGATAGTAGGATGTTTTCCCAATATGAGAACCCTAGATATGACACCCAACAATCCTCCAGTGCTGTATTCTACCACTTTATATAGTAGGATGTTTTCCCAATATGAGAACCCTAGATATGACACCCAACAATCCTCCAATGCTGTATTCTACCACTTGATAGTAGGATGTTTTCCCAATATGAGAACCCTAGATATCACACCCAACAATCCTCCAAGTGCTGTATTCTACCACTTTATAGTAGGATGTTTTCCCAATATGAGAACCCTAGATATCACACCCAACAATCCTCCAGTGCTGTATTCTACCACTTTATATAGTAGGATGTTTTCCCAATATGAGAACCCTAGATATCACACCCAACATTCCTTCAGTGCTGTATTCTACCACTTTGATAGTAGGATGTTTTCCCAATATGAGAACCCTAGATATCACACCCAACAATCCTCCAGTGCTGTATTCTACCACTTTATAGTAGGATGTTTTCCCAATATGAGAACCCTAGATATCACACCCAACAATCCTCCAATGCTGTATTCTACCACTTTATAGTAGGATGTTTTCCCAATATGAGAACCCTAGATATCACACCCAACAATCCTCCAGTGCTGTATTCTACCACTTTATAGTAGGATGTTTCCCAATATGAGAACCCTAGATATGACACCCAACAATCCTCCAGTGCTGTATTCTACCACTTTATAGTAGGATGTTTTCCCAATATGAGAACCCTAGATATCACACCCAACAATCCTCCAGTGCTGTATTCTACCACTTTATAGTAGGATGTTTTCCCAATATGAGAACCTAGATATCACACCCAACAATCCTCCAGTGCTGTATTCTACCACTTTGATAGTAGGATGTTTTCCCAATATGAGAACCCTAGATATCACACCCAACAATCCTCCAGTGCTGTATTCTACCACTTTATAGTAGGATGTTTTCCCAATATGAGAACCCTAGATATCACACCCAACAATCCTCCAATGCTGTATTCTACCACTTTATAGTAGGATGTTTTCCCAATATGAGAACCCTAGATATCACACCCAACAATCCTCCAATGCTGTATTCTACCACTTTATAGTAGGATGTTTTCCCAATATGAGAACCCTAGATATCACACCCAACAATCCTTCAATGCTGTTTTCTACCACTTTATAGTAGGATGTTTTCCCAATATGAGAACCCTAGATATCACACCCAACAATCCTCCAATGCTGTTCTACCACTTTATAGTAGGATGTTTTCCCAATATGAGAACCCTAGATATCACACCCAACAATCCTCCAGTGCTGTATTCTACCACTTTATAGTAGGATGTTTTCCCAATATGAGAACCCTAGATATGACACCCAACAATCCTCCAGTGCTGCATTCTACCACTTGATAGTAGGATGTTTTCCCAATATGAGAACCCTAGGTATCACACCCAACAATCCTCCAGTGCTGTATTCTACCACTTTATATAGTAGGATGTTTTCCTAATATGAGAACCCTAGGTATCACACCCAACAATCCTCCAGTGCTGTATTCTACCACTTTATAGTAGGATGTTTTCCCAATATGAGAACCCTAGGTATCACACCCAACAATCCTCCAGTGCTGTATTCTACCACTTTATAGTAGGATGTTTTCCCAATATGAGAACCCTAGATATCACACCCAACAATCCTCCAGTGCTGTATTCTACCACTTGATAGTAGGATGTTTCCCAATATGAGAACCCTAGATATCACACCCAACAATCCTCCAGTGCTGTATTCTACCACTTTATAGTAGGATGTTTTCCCAATATGAGAACCCTAGATATCACACCCAAGAATCCTTCAGTGCTGTATTCTACCACTTTATAGTAGGATGTTTTCCCAATATGAGAACCCTAGATATCACACCCAACAATCCTCCAGTGCTGTATTTCTACCACTTTATAGTAGGATGTTTTCCCAATATGAGAACCCTAAATATCACACCCAACAATTCTCCAGTGCTGTATTCTACCACTTTATAGTAGGATGTTTTCCAATATGAGAACCCTAGATATCACACCCAACAATCCTCCAGTGCTGCATTCTACCACTTTATAGTAGGATGTTTTCCCAATATGAGAACCCTAGATATCACACCCAACAATCCTCCAATGCTGTATTCTACCACTTTTATAGTAGGATGTTTTCCCAATATGAGAACCCTAGATATCACACCCAACAATCCTCCAATGCTGTTTCTACCACTTGATAGTAGGATGTTTTCCCAATATGAGAACCCTAGATATCACACCCAACAATCCTCCAATGCTGCATTCTACCACTTTATAGTAGGATGTTTTCCCAATATGAGAACCCTAGATATCACACCCAACAATCCTCCAGTGCTGTATTCTACCACTTTATATAGTAGGATGTTTTCCCAATATGAGAACCCTAGATATGACACTCAACAATCCTCCAATGCTGTATTCTACCACTTTATAGTAGGATGTTTTCCCAATATGAGAACCCTAGATATCACACCCAACAATCCTCCAATGCTGTATTCTACCACTTTATATAGTAGGATGTTTTCCCAATATGAGAACCCTAGATATCACACCCAACAATCCTCCAATGCTGCATTCTACCACTTTATAGTAGGATGTTTTCCCAATATGAGAACCCTAGATATTACACCCAACAATCCTCCAGTGCTGTATTCTACCACTTTATATAGTAGGATGTTTTCCCAATATGAGAACCCTAGATATTACACCCAACAATCCTCCAGTGCTGTATTCTACCACTTTATAGTAGGATGTTTTCCCAATATGAGAACCCTAGATATCACACCCAACAATCCTCCAATGCTGTATTCTACCACTTTATAGTAGAATGTTTTCCCAATATGAGAACCCTAGATATGACACTCAACAATCCTCCAATGCTGTATTCTACCACTTTATAGTAGGATGTTTTCCCAATATGAGAACCCTAGATATCACACCCAGCAATCCTCCAGTGCTCTATTCTACTACTTGATATTAGGATGATTTCCAATTATGAGAACCCTAGATATCACACCCAACAATCCTTCAATGCTGTTTTCTACCACAGGATGTTGTCTCAATGCGAGAACCCTAGATATGACACCCAACAACCAGTGCTGCATTCTACCACTTTATAGTGGGATGTTTTCCCAATATGAGAACCCTAGATATCACACTCAACAATCCTCCAGTGCTGTATTCTACCACTTGATAGTAGGATGTTTTCCCAATATGAGAACCCTAGATATCACACCCAACAGTCCTCCAGTGCTGTATTCTACCACTTTATAGTAGGATGTTTTCCCAATATGAGAACCCTAGATATCACACCCAACAATCCTCCAGTGCTGTTTTCTACCACTTGATAGTAGGATGTTGTCCCAATATGAGAACCCTAGATATCACACCCAACAATTTCCAGTGCTGTATTCTACCACTTTATATAGTAGGATGTTTTCCCAATATGAGAACCCTCGATATCACACCCAACAATCCTTCAGTGCTGTATTCTACCACTTTATAGTAGGATGTTGTCCCAATATTTATCACACCCAACAATCCTTCAATGCTGTTTTCTACCACTTTATAGTAGGATGTTGAGAACCCTGGATATGACACCCAACAATCCTCCAGTGCTGTATTCTACCACTTTATAGTAGGATGTTTTCCCAAAATGAGAACCCTAGATATCACACCCAACAATTCTCCAGTGCTGTATTCTACCACTTGATAGTAGGATGTTTTCCCAATATAAGAACCCTAGATATCACACCCAACAATCCTCCAGTGCTGTATTCTACCACTTGATAGTAGGATGTTTTCCCAATATGAGAACCCTAGATATGACACTCAACAATCCTCCAATGCTGTATTCTACCACTTTATAGTAGGATGTTTTCCCAATATGAGAACCCTAAATATCACACCCAACAATCCTTCAATGCTGTTTTCTACCACTTAATAGTAGGATGTTTTCCCAATATGAGAACCCTAGATATCACACCCAACAATCCTTCAATGCTGTTTTCTACCACTTTATAGTAGGATGTGGTCTCAATATGAGGACCCTAGATATCACACCCAACAATCCTCCAATGCTGTATTCTACCACTTGATAGTAGGATGTTTTCCCAATATGAGAACTCTAGATATCACACCCAACAATCCTCCAGTGGTGTATTCTACCACTTGATAGTAGGAAGTTTTCCCAATATGAGAACCCTAGATATGACACCCAACAATCCTCCAGTGCTGTATTCTACCACTTTATAGTAGGATGTTGTCCCAATATGAGAACCCTAGATATCACACCCAACAATCCTCCAGTGCTGTATTCTACCACTGTATAGTAGGATGTTTTCCCGATATGAGAACCCTAGATATCACACCCAACAATCCTCCCAGTGCTGTATTCTACCACTTTTGATAGTAGGATGTTTTCCCAATATGAGAACCCTAGATATGACACCCAACAATCCTCCAGTGCTGTATTCTACCACTTGATAGTAGGATGTTTTCCAATATGAGAACCCTAGATATCACACCCAACAATCCTCCAGTGCTGTATTCTACCACTTTTATAGTAGGATGTTTTCCCAATATGAGAACCCTAGATATCAACAATCCCCAGTGCTGTATTCTACCACTTTATAGTAGGATGTTTTCCTAATATGAGAACCCTAGGTATCACACCCAACAATCCTCCAATGCTGCATTCTACCACTTTATAGTAGGATGTTTTCCTAATATGAGAACCCTAGATATCACACCCAACAATCCTCCAGTGCTGTATTCTACCACTTTATAGTAGGATGTTTTCCCAATATGAGAACCCTAGGTATCACACCCAACAATCCTCCAGTGCTGTATTCTACCACTTTATAGTAGGATGTTTTCCCAATATGAGAACCCTAGGTATCACACCCAACAATCCTCCAATGCTGTATTCTACCACTTTATATAGTAGGATGATTTCCAATTATGAGAACCCTAGATATCACACCCAACAATCCTTCAATGCTGCATTCTACCACTTGATAGTAGGATGTTTTCCCAATATGAGAACCCTAGATATCACACCCAACAATCCTTCAATGCTGTTTTCTACCACTTGATAGTAGGATGTTTTCCCAATATGAGAACCCTAGATATCCCACCCAACAATCCTCCAATGCTGCATTCTACCACTTTACAGTAGGATGTTTCCCAATATGAAAACCCTAGATATCACACCCAACAATCCTCCAATGCTGTATTCTACCACTTGATAGTAGGATGATTTCCAATTATGAGAACCCTAGATATCACACCCAACAATCCTCCAATGCTGCATTCTACCACTTTATAGTAGGATGTTTTCTTAATATGAGAACCCTAAATATCACACCCAACAATCCTCCAATGCTGCATTCTACCACTTTATAGTAGGATGTTTTCCCAATATGAGAACCCTAGATATCTCACCCAACAATCCTCCAATGCTGCATTCTACCACTTTATAGTAGGATGTTGTCCCAATAAGAGAACCCTAGATATGACACCCAACAATCCTCCAGTGCTCTATTTTACCACTTTATATAGTAGGATGTTTTCCTAATATGAGAACCCTAGATATCACACCCAACAATCCTCCAATGCTGTATTCTACCACTTTATAGTAGGATGTTTTCCCAATATGAGAACCCTAGATATCACACCCAACAATCCTTCAATGCTGTATTCTACCACTTGATAGTAGGATGTTTTCCCAATATGAGAACCCTAGATATCACACCCAACAATCCTCCAATGCTGTATTCTACCACTTTATATAGTAGGATGTTGTCCCAATATGAGAACCCTAGATGTGACACCCAACAATCCTTCAGTGCTGTATTCTACCACTTGATAGTAGGATGTTTTCCCAATATGAGAACCCTAGATATCACACCCAACAATCCTTCTGTGCTGCATTCTACCACTTTATATAGTAGGATGATTTCCCAACATGAGAACCCTAGAAATGACACCCAACAATCCCCCAGTGCTGTATTCTATCACTTGATAGTAGGATGTTTTCCTAATATGAGAACCCTAGATATCACACCCAACAATCCTCCAATGCTGTATTCTACCACTTTATAGTAGGATGTTGTCCCAATATGAGAACCCTAGATATCACACCCAACAATTCTCCAGTGCTGTATTCTACCACTTTATAGTGGGATGTTTTCCCAATATGAGCACCCTAGATATGACACCCAACAATGCACCAGTGCTGTATTCTACCACTTTACAGTAGGATGTTTTTCCAATATGAAAACCTTAGATATCACACCCAACAATCCTCCAATGCTGTATTCTACCACTTGATATTAGGATGATTTCCAATTATGAGAACCCTAGATATCACACCCAACAATCCTTCAATGCTGCATTCTACCACTTGATAGTAGGATGTTTTCCCAATATGAGAACCCTAGATATCACACCCAACAATCCTTCAATGCTGTTTTCTACCACTTGATAGTAGGATGTTTTCCCAATATGAGAACCCTAGATATCCCACCCAACAATCCTCCAATGCTGCATTCTACCACTTTACAGTAGGATGTTTCCCAATATGAAAACCCTAGATATCACACCCAACAATCCTCCAATGCTGTATTCTACCACTTGATAGTAGGATGATTTCCAATTATGAGAACCCTAGATATCACACCCAACAATCCTTCAATGCTGCATTCTACCACTTTATAGTAGGATGTTTTCTTAATATGAGAACCCTAAATATCACACCCAGCAATCCTCCAATGCTGCACTCTACCACTTTATAGTAGGATGTTTTCCCAATATGAGAACCCTAGATATCTCACCCAACAATCCTCCAATGCTGCATTCTACCACTTTATACTAGGATGTTTTCCTAATATGAGAACCCTAGATATCACACCCAACAATCCTCCAATGCTGCATTCTACCACCTTATACTAGGATGTTTTCCCAATATGAGAACCCTATAGATATGACACCCAACAATCCTCCAATGCTGCATTCTACCACTTTATATAGTAGGATGTTTTCCCAATATGAGAACCCTAGATATCACACCCAACAATCCTTCAATGGTGTATTCTACCACTTGATAGTAGGATGTTTTCCCAATATGAGAACCCTAGATATCACACCCAACAATCCTTCAATGCTGTATTCTACCACTTGATAGTAGGATGTTTTCCCAATATGAGAACCCTAGATATCACACCCAACAATCCTCCAATGCTGCATTCTACCACTTTATATAGTAGGATGTTTTCCCAATATGAGAACCCTAGATATCACACCCAACAATCCTTCAATGCTGTATTCTACCACTTGATAGTAGGATATTTTCCCAATATGAGAACCCTAGATATCACACCCAACAATCCTCCAATGCTATATTCTACCACTTTATATAGTAGGATGTTTTCCCAATATGAGAACCCTAGATATCACACCCAACAATCCTCCAGTGCTGTATTTGTATCAAGACGCCTACTGCCTTTTTATTAAACACTTGTGGAACAATGGTTTGAAGACACTGAGATTGAGGAGGCTAGCATGATTAGATGAAGGTATAACCACTAAGCGACAGGACAACCTTCGGCCATAACAGCAAAATTGTATGCATTATTCATTATTTTTCCATGATTACCGTTTGGTTTCTTTATTTTGTAGCTTGTGAACTTATACTAGACCAACAAGTGAGGGCGCAATTTTCTAGAGACTCTTAGATATTCAGCAAACATTTTTGATATATCAATCCTTATACCTAGTAAGTTGTCTATGATTCATCAACAATAACATTTGATCACTTTAGACAGCAGGCAAACCAAGCCAAAGATTATTGGACAAATTTACCATAAAGGCTTATAGGACTAGTTAACACTTAATTATATGGTTGGGATCAAATGCTAAAAGAATGAGTAGAAATATGAAGAGGAGGGAGCGAGAGGGATGGTTCAAATGAACCAGAACCAAAAGGTTTTGTGGTTTCGATCCTTTTTCATCAGCTGATTGATTTGCAAAATTTGTATTAAATGTCATGTAATTGTATATCATAAAATATTTGTTTCATATTCATTCATAAGCCACACTCACCATGCAGAGCAATACAAATGTTGACAACATTTGCACAATAATTAGCAACATCATCAAAGTAAGTATGATGCAAAAACGATTGCTCATTTATCCTATTTCAAGAATTGTTCACCTACCTCCACCTACTCATTAGCATTCATGACATCACAACATTAGAACATACGTACAGACCATGACCCATCTGTGTACCACATAGCATAAATCTGATATATCGTTTATGTTGTTTACATCATTCAGCACTTTAACGTTAAGCATATTAATGACACCTGTTGATAACATAAGCATGTACACCTACAAAATGATCATGCCCAATATGACGCAAAATGGACATACAGTTGCTCATTTATCACTTTTTCAAAATTGTCAATTTAAGCCCCGCCCACTTTTTAATAGGCATGAAATCACCACCACTAACATTTGGCCATATTTGCAGACCATGGGCTATCTGTGTATCATATAATACAGTTAACTGTTCTTGAAACACCGTGTTTACAAGCTCTTTTCAGCAAAGTCATATTATTCTCTGGCCACTATGTATATTAATGAATTTCAACGTTTTTAATGATATTCAAAGTGTTTACATCATGAACATGTACACACCAGCTAACATCATAATATAATTATACCAAGCATGAAACAAAACAGACATGTGGTTGTTAAAAAATAAACATTTCAAGATTTTCACTTTAGGCCCAGCCTACTCATTAATATGCGTGACATCATCATCAAAACCAATAGGGCACCTATACAGACCACGGGCTATCTATGTACGGCAGTGACATGACTCCAGTTTACTGTTCTTGAAATACGAGCTCTTTTCAACAAAATCATATTAGGCCCCGCCCACTATGCAAATTACTGAAATTCAACATTTTTACATCACACACCAGCTAACATAATTATGCCAAACATAAAACAAAACAGACACATGCTCCCTCACCCGTATTGACCTGTCTATCTGTTTCTCCAGCCTCCTCGATTTTAGCTGGAAGGTCACTGCTAACCTCTGTGGTAGTAACCATTACCCTCTCCTTATTCACTCCAACCTGAAAACCCCACAGACCACACCCCTAATTAGACTCTTAAGAAAGCCAACTGGCCCTTTTCGAAACCCTCTGCAACTCTCACCTCTCCCCCATCACTTTGAGGGTGAGAATCCCATGTCAAACTTTAGTAACATCCTTATCAACATTGCTACCTGCTCCATTTCCCAAACCCCCTAACCATCCCCTAGCCCCCTCAATGATGACTGCAAAATCGCCATCAAGAACAGGAAAAAAGCCCTTAGGAACTTCAAAACAAACCTGACCACAAACTGTACAAGCTCAATCTCTTTCGCATCAGTCGTGCCAAAGCCAGGCGCACTATCAAGGACAGTAAAACCAACACAAGTCCCCCAAGGCAGCATCCTCTCCCCCTTGCCCGTAAAAAAGAACAATAAGTGAAAAACTCACTAATTCTGGGGGTAAAACAGCCCAGCTTTGTCACAACGGCAGGGCCTCTCACAACAACGACACATGGTCCGTGCCATTGTGATAACGGCTAGGGCCAATTAATTCAAATTAATTATTTAAAAAATACTTTTTAAAAAGAAAAAATAGTGAAAACTCACTAATTCTGGGGGTATAACAACCAGCTTTGTCACAACAGCAGGAATCACAACGACACGTGGTCCGTGCCTTTGTGATAATGGCTTATTAGGGCAAATTAATTGAAATTATTTATTTTTCAACTTTAATCGAAAGGTCTCTACGCCATTTATGATCAAATACCAAACCAGGTCAATTTCTAACTTTGGGTTAGCTACCCGCCCCTCCTCCCGCTTATACGCATTCAATTCTTATTGACTTAGTGTGTGTAAAGTTGACGGGCCACAGCTAATTAGACGGTACTTAATTAAAATTATTTGTGAATTTTCATACATCAATCGAAAGGTTTTTGTGCCCCCTTGCCCGTGAAAAAGGAAAATCAGTGAAAAACTCACTAATTCTGGGGGTAACTTGAAAACATCCCAGCTTTGTCACAACGCTAGGTCTCACAACAATGACACGTGGTCCATGCCGTTCTGATAACGGTTAATTAGAGCCAATTAATTGATTTTTGACTTTAATCGAAAGGTCTCTATAACCCCTGATCAAATACCAAACCGGGCCAATTTCTCCCTTCAGGTTAGTTACCCGCCCCCCTTCCGCTTTCAAACATTCAATTCCCATTGACTTAGTGTATGTACAGTGGACCGGGCCACAGCTAATTAAGCGGTAGTTAATTACAATTATTTGTTACTTTACCCTAACTCTTGAAAAAAAAAGGGAAAAACTGGGAATAAAACAGCCCAGCTTTGTCACAACGACAGCGACTCACAACAATGACACCTGATCCGTGCCGTTGTAATAACGGCTAATTAGGGTCAATTAAGTCAAATTAATTGGTGATTTTTGACATTAATTAGGGTCAATTAAGTCAAATTAATTGGTGATTTTTGACATTAATTGAAAGGTCTTTACACTTTCTGATGATCAAATACCCAACGGGGCCAAATATAGGGCATTGGCTTGGTGTGTGTGCAACTCGTCCCTCTTTCCGTATACTGACGAATGTCTTATTAAGGTGAAACAAAAATTGGCGCGAAATACTGAATTAGTATTTCCGCATACTGACGAATGTCTTTGAAGCTTCATGAAATAAGATTTTGCTTAAAATATCTTTATTGTAAGTACAATTGTCAAAAGAATAGCATTTTCTCTTTCTAATGATACTTAAAGCTAAAATTACGTTTATTAACTTTTGTTTCATCAAGCTTCAAAATTTTCAGAACATTCGTTACTATGCGGAATTACATTTTTAACATTCGTCACTACACAAATGACATTCGTCACTAACAGCTTATTAGGGGTAGTTAATTGAAATTTTATATAGATTTTCGTACATCAATCGAAAAGTTTAGTAGTCCCGTTGATCCTAAAGAAAAAAAATCGGTGAAAAATTTGACATTTCTGGGGGTAAAGAGCCCAACTTGTTCCCTACAGCACGGTGCTGACAAGGACACCTTAGAGTCCGTGCCGTTGCGAACACGGCTAATTAAGGCAAATTAATTTAAATTAATTGTTGATTTTTTTACTTTAATGGAATGGCCTCAGTAGTGAGAGGCGACAATACATACCCGGACCAATCAGAAGCCAGCATTGGTATCACGTGATAGCTCATTTGCCAATACTTAATGCTGGCTTCTGATTGGTCGGGGTCTGTATAGTGGCTCCTGAGATTTTCCATCTGGGTCATCAGATTGCGTCAGAGAATGGGAGGATTTCCAGGAAACCGTCTGAGAAGTGTTGTTTGCGGTGAATTGACGGTCATTTTAGAGAGGGCACAGAAAACACCCACACCCAGCGAGAGGGTTTTCCGTATAAGAAGTGTTGTTTACGGTCATTTTGGAGTGATTCTGATCAATTTGTGTGGCTTAGGTATCTAGTTTTCTGGGAGTACTAGAGGTCTTATGTTTTCTATAACGTCAGTGGTGTCTGAGGGTTAATGCACATTGCTCCAAAACAAGAAGAAAAATCGAAAAATGTCTCCGGCTATGGGTCCTCCAGGGTACTTTACCCTGGTATTATCCACTCAAAGGTGGGGTATCATGGTCACCACACCACTCATTGTCACCTATTTCAAAACAATAATCTATGATAATCTGTTGATTAGAAGTTTAGATTTGTCAAAGAGTTTAAGTTGATTAAACTATAAAAGGTATCAATAATATTGATAAATTGCCATGCTATTGTCACGATTATCGATAATATCGTCATAATTTACTGAGTCACATCATTCGAGAAGACATTGTACTTGACAATCGATTTTCTTTTCTGAACCTTGTCATTTTGAGAACAAGTTTTTATTTTAAAGGTGTTTTGAGCTACAATATTTCTTAAACGGTGTGAATTGAGACAATATTTTTGAAAACGTGTACGATTTGAGAAGACGTTTTTGAAAACGTGTATAATTTGAGAACAGATTTATTTTCAAATCCCATTGACTTTGCACAGGAAGCAAAAATTGAGCAAAGATATTTTGAAAACGTGAATGATTTGTGGAGACGTTTTTTTTGAAACTCATCATTTGAGAAACAATTTTTGAAAATAGGTCAGATTTGAGACAAATCTTTCTCAAACATTATGATTTGAGAGGAAAATGATCAAAAGACGTGAAAATGGCTTAAATCAGGGGAAAATAACGTAAAATCTGACTTCAAATTGTATGAGCGCGATGATAAGCTCAATTACACCATATGTAAGTACCCAATGTATGTAAACAACCAATCGATATAGTCTGAAATCCAGCCTGTTCTATCTATCGACATACTGGTAGATAACCTTACAATGAGAGGGCGTAGCTCTTTTTTTTGGTCACTGGAAACATATCATGCGTTGATCCCACTTTTGAAATGTATTTCTAAGGGAAAAGGGGCAGGGAGGAATGTATTATGCATGTATTTTTAAACAAGAAAGGGTATGTAATTTGTGGGGGCAAAGGGTATGTCGTTTGAAATGGAATAAGCGGAAAAGATACTATAGAAAAGAAGGTAAAATACACAACAATAAGAAACACGTTGACACATGAAACCTCCCTTTTTCAATTTATTGACACAGCATTATCGTAAGACAATAGCTCGCAGAAAAAGGACGTTCGCATATTAGCACTGTACATGAGGACATACTATGCCAGAAAATAACACGCAGGTTATATGGCGCTAAAAAACATCACAAATTAAACAATGAATATTTAAAATGAAATTTTAAAAGTAACACAAATTTAAACAAAAGTAACATCAGCAGTTCGAGGAATCCGGTTTACTTTTATTGATAAGTTTGTGATACAGCACGCTCTTTTTTCTATGATTCACTACTTTAGTCAAGAGTCTGACGTTGCGACAGCAGTGAGGTATGATGACTCATCAAGTTCACGCTGTAAGAAACTTTCCTAACAGTCGGCTTTGCTGAAAACTTTGAGTTTTGCTAATTGAGAAAGAATGTCCTCCATGACGGGAAGTGGATGTCTTCTCTTTAACGCTTTGTTGAGCGGCTGTGGGTCAATGCAGACTCAACTTTCCGCTTGCTATGGTGACACTTACAAGGCTTGATACCCAATCTGTGGCCTTGGTGACTTTCTCAATCACATTCATCTTTTCAAGGCACTTTAGTTCTTCTTTAGGCTTTGGCTTGAACGCTACTGAAACTCGTCGAGGAGGGATTACAACGGGTGTAACTGTGAAGTCAGTTTCTTAGTCAACTTTACCTGGCATATGGCCTAGTCCATCCTTATGCACTTATGATATCTAGCTTTTCCACACCTGAATTGGTGGGAATTTGATCTGTACATACTTCCCTCTCTATGATGATTGCTTAATGTTTCATTAACAACAGCAATATTATCATACATAACTTCGATCAGCTTCATTTGCTGAGAAGCTCTAAAACCTAATAGCGGTACACATGAATCACCCTTAACAACAACAAAAGATACTGCATGCTTCTTTTTGTTCTTTGGATTTCTTACATGCAACTTGCAATTGCCTACAATTGGCATTGTGCTTTAACTATACATTGTCAATTTGTTTGGTATCGTTACTCACCATCTCAGGTGGTACATGCTTATCTGAATGACATTACAGGTTGCCCTGAGTCAACCTGCATTTTAAGTGGTTTGCCATTGATTAAAATATTTTAGTCTCAAATGGATTTCCATTGCTTTTAGTACTGATGCAATTTATGCCGCCCTCTAAGGTAACAGATAACACTGATTCTTCACAGAAACAATCACTTGTTTCAAAATGACTTTCGTCATCGTCACTTTGAACATCTACTTGCCTTACAGACTTAGGCCTGATTTTCTTATTTCTTTTCCTTGTTTTGGTGGGAACTAGGAAGCTTGCGCAATGCACTTAATGGCAAAGTGATTCGCTTTACCACAGCTATTACATATTTTTCCATAGGCTGGGCATTTAGTTTTCTGCGGCTCGTGTTTTTTGTCACAAAAATTACAATTATCAGTGTATCCCGATCTGGGCTTGTTTTGACTATGTGAATGACTTTTATGATGATATTTGACATAATTTACAGAGCTACCTCTTCACCTGTCATGATCCAGGGAGTTGGAATAGACATCATACCCTTACGTTGGGCAGTCGTTTGGTACGATCTAACTGGGAGGTCTGTAAAAACCTTTTTCTTACATTTCTGCTTGTGATCCAACACACTATTCTGTCCCTAATTAATTTGTCTTTAAGGGAGCAGTCACAAATTGACGCTAAAATGCGCAAGCGTAGGGCCTACCACATATTCATCAAATGTTTCAGTTGTTCCTTGACTAGTCATTGAACCGATAGCGTTAAAAAATGACTTAGTCTGGCCAATACAGTATCTACCCCACAAATCTAAAATCTTCTCCATCTTTTGCCCATCACCTTCATAGGGGAGTGCATTGTGCAATTCAAGGGCCTCCTGTCCAATGCAGGTTATGAAAGCCGCTACCTTAATTTTGTCATCTTATCAACAAGACTGGAGACAATTCCGTAGCTGTCCCATAATTGCTTGATTTGCTCCCAATTATTTTTGTCTTAAAGATTAAGCTTTGGGGGCAGTGGAACCGTAATGACACTCTTTATTAAATATCAAACTTTTCAACTTGTCCAAATGAGTTACATTTACTTCCTAGCCTTGGTCTTTGTCTCAAGGTCAGATATGCTATAGGCTAGGCCTAACCATCACATACAATGTTATAATTTGCTTAGGCTACATGTAGTACAATAGACAACACAGTATTTTCTTAATAGAAATACAATTGGTGCTACTGCTAGGGCCTATACCTGCCCCGTCGAAATAAACTTTGGAAATGCACCCGTAGCCCCTAACTACATAGCCTAAGTAACTGTTGGGCACGTCACTAGGCCTAGATCACAATTCATATAAACATTAACGTTAGGATAGGATTTGATTGCATTCCAAGGACTCGAGTGGCTAAGCCTGTAACATTACTTAATCAACTCATTTACGACAAAATTCTTTGCTCTCTTAATGCTCAAAATTGTTCATAGAACAGTTCTAGAATGTCTTAAGATGTCATTACACATTAATGTTCATCATCCGACGCTTGAAAAATCGCTGATTATAAAGTATCCTGAACTTCAATGCCGTCGGGCCTACATCGCTGTATACTAATTACCCCTAGGTTTTTAACGCTAGGCTCATTGTAAAATTCCGAGACCGCTAATGCTACAGGAGTTCGCTACTTTAAATTGCTCGATATCCACGCGCATCGTTCATTATATCACCAACCACTCATGTTTAAGCGTTCTAAAAGATATATCTCACTTCTGACATCATTACAATAAAACTCCAACAACAGGGGTATTTGAGATGCTTTAAATTCTATTTCAACATTGGATCAAACTCGTGATAAACAATTTCGCTTAGCGACGAGTGGTTGCGCTATGAACATATAAATATTGTTACAAGTCGTGCTTCAACGCCGGGTAATAACACGTTGTTCTGTGCAAAGATGTCATCATGAATTGGGCCCATCATTTTAAAGACTTTACTACCTCTGGTATTGTCAAAACGATATGACCAGCGGTGCCCTTGAAATACATTTGCGATTGGAGGTGGGTGTCTTTGGCCTCTTTGTCGTAGTTAAGCAGCGTTTCAATCATCGCTCTGTGTGACTACGTGGGTGTGGAGTCACTGATGAGTTTGGTGTTGAGAGACATGTCCACTTAAGGAAACATCAAATGCAACAACTGGTTGACGGGGGCCCCTTTTTCATTGTTGACGGTCGCGTCGCAGTTTGTCTCATCTGCGTTAGTAATCTTGACTTTGAGATACAGTTGGGTGTTGTTGATGTCATTGTACTTGGTTCCGGTTCTGGGGATGACAAATTCGATCGGTCATGTAGCGTTCGAACCTCCAAGCGGACGGTCATTATTTGCTTGTCCTGGCACAGCTACGATCTAATTACATTGCCAACACGTGCGAGTGTAATATGTTGCCTCCATCTGATGCACGTTGGGCATATTATTAATGCCCCTATGATAGCATACTGAAAGGAAAGAGCTTGCACACTTAATGAATCCGGCAGATTTATGACGCTGAAACTCCTCAACAATGGTGCTTTGTAAAGATTACAAAACTTGATCAGAATCAGAAAGTTCTGACAGATGACTACAAAACTACTGATTTTAGAAAATTATACATTACAAAAATAGCAAATGAATTTGCATATTGATGTTTGGAAATTAAAAAGTTGTAAACCAGTTTGGATATTGACAATTTCTTTTACTACTTTCATGAATTTTAAAAGATTTTACACTACTCTTGCTACTACATAAGCCTAGAACATTAAACTAACAATAGGATCATTAATAACTTTTTTCCATGAATATCTAGAAATATTACTGAAACTTTGCAGTAGATATGAAAAATTAATTTACTTGAAAATTGAAGAAATAGGAAATTGTAATCAACACTTCACTTGTATCAGTGCCATGAAAAATGTAAAAAAAGTGCAGCCAATTAAAAGACACAATCAATAGGAAGTCATCCATGTTTGTAAGACACTTTAAAGGCAACTTTTCACAGAAATCAGTATGGGAAATCTTGCCTATATAAAAATGTATAAAAATACAGAAAGTGAATAATCTTACACGCTTTACGGATCACAAAGTGGGAGTGAAATATCTCTTACTTACAATTTTCATTGAAAGAAATTATTTGTTTGTTTGATGGAGGATTAACGGCAGCAAGGATCAAATTGTGCCTGTGTGGTTAGATCATACTAGAGGTAGGAAGAAAAGAGATTAGGAGGAGTCCAAGATAAGTATAGGGACTAACAGCCGGGAAGCCGAGATCGAGAGAGGAAGTGCAGAGATGCAAATAAGGCAAAAATAGGCAGAGGGGGGTGAGAGAGGCGAACTAAATATGGTTGTAGAGGGAGGTACGATGAAGGAATGAGATAATTTTATATGGAAGGTTTTTCTGGAAGAGCTCAGTCATGAAGTTGTGAGGGAAGCTCTGGGAAGGTTGCACAGGGGGCAAGCAAGGAGAATGTGGTGTACTGTGAAGAAGCAATGGCAATTGTTGCAGAGAGGTGGGCGAGCCGGTAAGGAGGTAGGAGTGAGTGAGGTGGGTGTGTCGTATTCTAAGGCGGGTAATGTGGATGTTGTCGATACAGGACAGATTGTGTTTGGTTGGAATGGTGGGCTGTATGACATGGAGTTTCTTGTCAGTTTGGGAGTTTCTTGTCAGTTTGGGAGTTTCATGAGGTTTGCCAGCGGTCACGAACAAGAGAAGCAATAAGCGGTTTAATGTTAGAAAGGGTTTTGAGAAAGGGGGTGGAGGAGGTTGAGGACAATCTTAGCGGCTGAATCAGCTCTGTCATTGTCGGGGATGCCAACATGGTTGGGAATCCAAAAGAAAATAATATATTTCCTGCAGAGAGGGGAGGTGGCGGGGGGAGTGGGGAAGGAAGGGAGGGGCAAGAGGAGTTTACTGAGGAGGTGGGTTGTGGGGTTATCCCACCTAAGATTGAGAAAGAAATAAGGACAGACTTGGAGTCTGAAAAGATGGCATTATTTGCCATTATATAACACTATGAATTAGCATATTTAATGCCTATGAATACTATGTATTTACATAATTAAAGAAAGAAACATTTCCTTTTCAATGACAACACAAATACTCCATAGAAGTTTTATAAAACTTTGTAAACATGATCTACTCAGTTTTCCACACAAGCTTGCACTTATAAGCTATATGCAAGAACTTTCAAGTACTGTATCTTTTAAAACATGATCTATTCACTTTTTCACAACAGCCAGCTTGAAGCTTTAATGTACAGTTCCTAGATACATGCTTAGATGATCTTTTGTTTTAAGCCAAGGATTTTTCTCCTTTTTTGTAAATTTCAATTCAATAGTACTTTTTCTTCAATACCAAATATGCTGTCTCTTCATACAGTCATAAGTTATATTATTTTTGAGCCTTGCAGGCCCACTGCAGCAAATCCTCATGGTGAATCCCATTGTGACCAAAAAGGCACTTAAAACATCCCTTAGACATATTTTGGCGCCAAGGTAATCTTCCTGAATGTGCCAGTGCTCATCTCAGCGACAGTGGATGATGTACATGAATCTTCCTAGAATTAGGAAGACCAATCCATCGCAGCTTATTGATCCCCACATGAACATTACAAATGCTTAAAACCAGGAACATCTCAACCTGCCCTCTAATAGAGCAAGGCCAGTCGAAGTAAAAGTTATATATTTCTTTGTTTCCTAAACCACAAAACTGTATAGTTTCACCTCTCCAAGGCTTCTTCAAGATAACAACTACTCCCACTGGTGTCACATGGTATTTTTATTGACACATATTTGAATATAATGGCAATCCTTTGTAATATAAGTAGTAACCTTAATCAATGCTGGCATTGTTTGTCTTTGCTGCTGGGAAAAGGTGAAATGAACTATAAGCACAGAACTATTTATACCTCAATGTTATGATGCAAAGTTAATCTTGTTGAATGATGTGGTTAATTTGTTGCTTGAAAATTGCAAGCCAAATTTTCAAGCAGTGCCTTTACTAATGAAGAAAACCCTCTGCTTAGCAAAATAATGCCATCCTTTTTAACCATAAAATATACCCTTGGAGTAACTTTGGAGTGTGACACTTCCACATTTCTCTCAAAGACAAACTTGAGATTTGTTCCATTTCTGGTCATTCTTTCTCTCACTTTATCGACAAGGGGATTTAATGTCAGAGGTGAGGAGCTCAACAGCTTGGTGCACCTCTATAATACAAAAGTGGATGAACCCTTTTCAAAATGTTCAAAACCACAGGAAAATTATCAAAATTTTGAATCATTATTTGATTTCCTCATCCCAGTACTGCTCAAGCAGCCTTTTAATCTCCCAAATGCTAAATGCATGGAGAAAGTGATAATGCAGTCAACCGAGCAATATCTATACCACATGGCAGTGTACTACAGTGTACGAGTTAATGAAGGAAAGAGGACTGTGTCTTATCTCCATATGCTTAGTGGTGTACCCAAGCAAGTGTTCTAGAAGCCTTCTGCCTCATCTTACCTATCGTCTACTTCTTCGCATCCATTAAATCTTCTTCAATTTGTCTTTAACTTGACAGGTTTTTTTAACCTTATTAAAAGTTCAATCTTTTCTGGGCTATAAGGTTGGTACTTATCCCCATTTTCTGTGCGTGAGTGGAGTATCAAGAAATCTCACTGGACAGGACAGAACACCAGTCCATCGCAGTTTAACACCCCAGCAATTATTGCTGGTACTCATTTTACAGCTGAGTGGACTGAAGCAAGTGGAATAAAGTGTCTTGCTCAAGGACACAACACAGGACTCGTGCGAGAACCCATTACCTTTAAAATATGAGTTTCGCTATCTATGACTGAATCACTGTGCTTCAGAATCAACATATAAATGTATCACCCTTTTCACTGTTAAAATGCATCACCCTATTGACTGTTAAATGTATCACCATTTTTACTGTTAAATGTATCACCCTCTTTTTACACTTACAGACACAATATCCAATGCAGCATAACTAGCATAACTAGACAGGATGTTAGAAAGAATTTTACATTTTCTCCACCAGTTTCCAACAGAAATATGGGTATGTACAAATTAACATCAGTGGGGGCTGGTTGTCCTGCGTGTGTAAAAGAAAGGCATCTGCATCAGCACATACCAGTTAAATCATAGGCACTGCATTCATATACCAATATGTGACTTAGTATCTTAGGGCTGAACTCCAGCCCCTCCCCCCCCCTCCCCCCTAGTACGAATTTGAGAGTTGGGCCCAATGTTTTGCTAAACAGACAGTGGGGGGGGGGGTCAATTTTTGTATTGGTGTGATCATTCCTTGCATGCAGGAAAACTGCACACTGAATTACTACAAAAGTGTTTTCCTCATGCATGAAACTCGGATCTCATTCTTTGCACTTGAAAATAGAAATCCCCTTTCTGCTGGAGATTGGGGTAGAACTGGAAGGAGATTCTTTCTAATGGCTTAAAGGAATATGGACACATTAAGCATGGTTAAGTACTTGTAACTTTCGAGACCTGGAGGCAGCATTGACTAGATCCACATCTAGTTACATATTTATCTTTGGTTTAAAAAAAAGGGTAGCTTGGTTTTGAATTTCAAGTTAAATCACAAGATTTTAATCTGACAAGTAAAATTAAAAAAACATCTACTCTTGTTGGCCTGTATCTCTAAAGAGAGTCTTCCTGTATACCTCCAGTAGATGAGGACATCTTCGTTGATAGCAATCATGACATGTAACATCTTCTGTGATCAAAATCAGCTCTTTTTTACATGCAAAGCATGTGGCTGAGTTCCCGTTTTCTGTCAGGGAAGAAGCAAATGGAAAATTGTAAACATATGAACTAATTCTAATAATATATAGTCCCTAAATAGAATAACATTGTCTATGTGCATTGGGTATTCAAAGCGCTTTACAATCATATGGAAACTTTTGAGGCTCAAAGCTGCAGCCAACATACGGCGTACGAGCCTGATTAACCTGCTCTAAACTTATGCTGAGCATCAAGCGAGAGGGTCCCATTTTCAATGTCCTTGACCTGCAGGCTGGGAATAAATTCATGACCTACTGACTGAAAATTGGGTGCTACCATTAATCATTTGTGCCCTTATCAGCAATCTTCTGATTTTCCACATGTTGGAAAATCGAATATCTCAAGGCCACCAAACAGTCATACATCACTGCCCCCACACTTCATATATATACAGTGTACAATAATATATACACTGTACGTACATACATTCATTTCAGGAATGGTTTAAGCATGACACAGCGTGCACACTATTTAAGAAATATTGAGTGAGGACACTATGAGTAGCAATGTCCTAGATGTTGGGGTGCAATATTGGCATGCCAATAGAGTTAACCAAGTAATTTATAATTCTTCTTAAACTACCATGTATACTAAAATGGTGTGCAATGAATATGACCTGTCTTATTAGGTATGTGGATGAAGTGCAACATCCCAATTACACAAAAATGTCATCATTAAGAATTTTCGACCCCTTCATCCCGACACCCTTGGTTTTCTCAAAATTAGAGGTAATCCACACCTTCCAGCCTGAGAGCTTCTTCACAGCTCACTTACTAGCAACTAGCTATTGCTACACCATACACAACACAGGAGTAATCCACACCTTCCAAGCCAAGAGCCCCTTCACAGTTCACTTGCTAGCAAGCAGCTATTGTTACACTGTACACAATAAGTCACTCATGTGAGGCTAAAACCACATACCTGCTTTGCAGTGAAGCAGAATCACATTAGTCCTTGGCTGAGCCTAAATATAAATATGCATTATAAGCCTGAAAGACTTTGTGCAATGCCCATAAATGATTGATGAACCATTCCTCCTAAAGAGAGTCATTCCTCATGACATCGCTATATCTATATTATGATTATTAATTTTGGAAAACTGCTTGGGTTTTCAGCATGGGAATTTTAATTTTTCCATAAAATGTAAGAGCTAAGTAAGGGAAGCATAAAATAAACAGATATGCTGCAAATATTCTGTTAAAATCTCATTCATTTAAAGTATTTCTTAAATTCTCTTTCACAAGTTTTTGCTTTAGTATGCAGTTCACATGTGAAAATGGTATATCACGATATGTTGGTCAGGGTTTTTTTTGTGTCATGGAAGAACATTATCATGGTATAATTGCGAAAATCGATATATCGTGACAGCTCTGTATAGAATGTTATATTCCTAAGCTGTGTCTTTCCTTCAACATTTCTGCTCACCCAACTGAAATACACATTCTTGAGTACAAAACTTGCATTGATAAAAGGCCAGACATCGTGTTGAAGTGGAGAAAAAGAAATACAATACAATCGATCAAAATATATACACAATCACTGACAAGCCAATCAATTACCATCACGGAAGTGCCGTTATTATTATGTATCAGATATATTGGCTATGGGCCAATTAAGCAGTTTTTTTAGGCAAGAATCCCTCTTTGTAAGTGTCCTAAGCATGTCCTAAGCATGTCCTAAGCATGTCCTAAGCATGTCCTAAGAGTGTCCCAAGAGTGTTCTAAGAGTGTCTTAAGAGTGTCCTAAGCATGTCCTAAGAGTGTCCCAAGAGTGTCCTAAGCATGTCCTAAGCATGTCCTAAGAGTGTCCTAAGCATGTCCTAAGAGTGTCCCAAGAGTGTTCTAAGAGTGTCTTAAGAGTGTCCTAAGCATGTCCTAAGAGTGTCCCAAGAGTGTCCTAAGCATGTCCTAAGAGTGTTCTAAGAGTGTCTTAAGAGTGTCCTAAGAGTGTCCCAAGAGTGTCCTAAGCATGTCCTAAGAGTGTCCTAAGCATGTCCTAAGAGTGTCCCAAGAGTGTTCTAAGAGTGTCTTAAGAGTGTCCTAAGCATGTCCTAAGAGTGTCCCAAGAGTGTCCTAAGCATGTCCTAAGAGTGTCCTAAGCATGTCCTAAGAGTGTCCCAAGAGTGTTCTAAGAGTGTCTTAAGAGTGTCCTAAGCATGTCCTAAGAGTGTCCCAAGAGTGTTCTAAGAGTGTCTTAAGAGTGTCCTAAGCATGTCCTAAGAGTGTCCCAAGAGTGTCCTAAGCATGTCCTAAGAGTGTCCTAAGCATGTCCTAAGAGTGTCCCAAGAATGTTCTAAGAGTGTCTTAAGAGTGTCCTAAGCATGTCCTAAGAGTGTCCCAAGAGTGTCCTAAGCATGTCCTAAGAGTGTCCTAAGCATGTCCCAAGAGTGTTCTAAGAGTGTCTTAAGAGTGTCCTAAGCATGTCCTAAGAGTGTCCTAAGCATGTCCTAAGCATGTTCTAAGAGTGTCCTAAGCATGTCTTAAGAGTGTCTAAGCATGTCCTAAGAGTGTCCTAAGCATGTCCTAAGAGTGTCCCAAGAGTGTTCTAAGAGTGTCTTAAGAGTGTCCTAAGCATGTCCTAAGAGTGTCCTAAGCATGTCTTAAGAGTGTCCTAAGCATGTCCTAAGCATGTTCTAAGAGTGTCCTAAGCATGTCTTAAGAGTGTCCTAAGCATGTCCTAAGAGTGTCCTAAGCATGTCCTAAGAGTGTCCCAAGAGTGTTCTAAGAGTGTCTTAAGAGTGTCCTAAGCATGTCCTAAGAGTGTCCTAAGCATGTCCTAAGAGTGTCCTAAGCATGTCCTAAGAGTGTCCTAAGCATGTCCTAAGCATGTCTGAAGAGTGTCCTAAGCAGGTCCAAAGCATGTCCTAAGAGTGTCCTAAGCATGTCTTAAGAGTGTCCTAAGCATGTCCTAAGCATGTTCTAAGAGTGTCCTGAGCATGTCTTAAGAGTGTCCTAAGCATGTCCTAAGCATGTCTGAAGAGTGTCCTAAGCAGGTCCAAAGCATGTCCTAAGAGTGTCCTAAGCATGTCTTAAGAGTGTAAGAGTGTCCTAAGCATGTCCTGAGTGTCCTAAGCATGTCCTAAGCATGTTCTAAGAGTGTCCTAAGCATGTCTTAAGAGTGTCCTAAGCATGTCTTAAGAGTGTCCTAAGCATGTCCTAAGAGTGTCCTAAGCATGTCCTAAGAGTGTCCTAAGCATGTCTGAAGAGTGTCCTAAGCAGGTCCAAAGCATGTCCTAAGAGTGTCCTAAGCATGTCCTAAGAGTGTCCTAAGCATGTCTTAAGAGTGTCCTAAGCATGTCTGAAGAGTGTCCTAAGCATGTCCAAAGCATGTCCTAAAAGTGTCCTAAGCATGTCTTAAGAGTGTCGTAAGCATGTCTTAAGCATTTCCTAAGATGTTTTTTTTAATTTATATATTCACACATTTAATTCCTTTATATTAAGTTATGTCACTGCTAGCTACCTTTAGTAAGGCAAATTAGGGTATGCCACTGCCAGTCACATTTAATTATGAAAATTCATCTTGGAAGTCATTAAGTTGTTATGCTCTTGTTGAACTGGTCCTATATGTTTATCTTAATTATACTGTCATGTGTTTTAAGTTATCTAATTATGTTTGGGCTTATACTTTTGAAGGGAAAGTTACTGGAAATGTATGATGATGCTGTGAATTCTGGGTTAGTGGTTGTGGGCTGATAGTTCATGTACGGACTGGATCATGCTGTAAAGATTCTCTTTAAGCCTACCCACACCCGACAACTAAGTTAATCCTGAAAACTCAGGTATGACAATTACCAACCCGACTTACTGTTCAGAGTATTGTGTTTCCACTCTAAACAATGATTGTAAATTTATTTGCCAACCATGCACACCACAGCCAAGTAACCCAAGGCTATTAGTGTGTATAAGATTACACAACACTAGAGCTGAATAATCAAAGCACTTTTGTGATTGAAATCATTCAACAGTGTTGGTTGCTTAGTGGGAGAAGGTTGTTTTCAAACTGGTGGTAAAAGTAGCTGTGTATCATAATGCCTAAGGTAATAATGTGTATTAACTGTGAATGATTGGTGGACCATTTCTCCTAAGAAAAGATATTGTTTCATGATAAAGAGAATAATAATATAAAGCACTACCAACATTGTGTCTTTCTTTATTAATATACTTAGTGACAAAGGACCTGCCTATCTGGCCTGTATCATAATATCATTACCTGAGAGGTGAAATCCATTACTGGCTAGCAGGTCAACCAGAGGTTCCAAAGAATGCCTTCTTCTCAGCTCATAAGCAAACACTGGAAGTTCTGCATCTTCTGGCAACTGCCATTCCTGAAAGAATGATAATAAAAAGATTGATCTTGATACCAATACTTTAAAAACCTATCAATATTGTCATACCTTGGCTGTGCAAAGTTTTCATAGGGGATGAGGCAAGTAGATAGATAGATTAGGTATTTAACATCTCTTGATTTCCCAACAAGTGAGGTTGTATGAGATGTCCATGGTTGTTTGATAAACCAGTTGTAAAGCACTGGCGAATGAAGACCCATAATGCTAAGTTGATGCTATGACTGCTGGATCATGAAAGTTTTGGAGAGAAACCCCCTCAGAAGCTTCCATCTGACCTTCATGAAATCCTACTCGTAATGTTTACAAGTTTTTCACAAGCATTTCCCTAGCTACAATGGTACCTACAGTCAAACCTAACAAAGACACCTCACATCTTCCATGAAGCAATATCTTTCTTAGGTGAAATGGTCTGCCAATCATTCACAGTTAATGCACACATCACCTAGGCATATGCTACACAGCTATCTTTATCACCAGTTTTCTAACAAATTTTTCCCACTAAGACACTTAACATGGATGAGCGATTCTAATCACAAAAGTGCCCTGATTACTCAGCACTGGCTTTCTGTAATCTTATACACACAAATAAGATTGGGCTACTTGGCTGTGTTGTGCATGGGAATGGCAGATAAACAATCATATTTGGAGTGGAAACACAATACACTGAACAGGAAGTCGGGTTGATAATTGTCATACCTAAGTTTTAAGGATTCACTCAGGTGTCCGGTGCGGGTAGGCTTAAAGAGAAACTTTTGGCATGTCTGCATTTTGAACCTAATCTATTGAGCCTATAACTCATAATGAATTTTTTGCTCACAGTCACATTTACCCATTATAACCTTATAATAGATTATTGATTAAATAGGCATAGCAAATTGATGCAAATTCCTTCACTCCAGGTAACATGCTCTTTACTTGTATTTCTACCCACCATTTCTCTTCCACCTCCCACTCATTTTTCAATCTCGCTCTAAAGTCTCACTTTCCAATAACTCCCACACATTCTGCCATCTTCTACCCAACATTCTTCCCTCTTACTCCCATACCATCATCCCAACAAAACAAAATGCTCTACACACCATATTGTCATAACCCTCCTTAATCCACCTATCACTTTCCATCCATGGTTGATTCTCAGTCCTACCATTCTGCATTCAAGTATTACTCTCTACCCACCTACATTTTTCTTCCATCCTATCCACTCTTGATTCAGTCATGTGACCCAAATTTTCTCACTTACCCATCCTCTGGTCATGCATCCACCCTCTACTCACCTACCCACCCTCCACTCACATTTACCCATGTGCTGGTCATGCATCCACCCTCTACTCACCTACCCACCCTCCACTCACATTTACCCATGCTCTGGTCATGCATCCAACCTCTACTCACCTACCCACCCTCAGCTCACATTTACCCATGCTCTGGTCATGCATCCACCCTCTACTCACCTACCCATCCTCCACTCACCTTTACCCATCCTCTGGTCATGCATCGACCCTCTACTCACTTACCCACCCCCCACTCACATTTACCCATGCTCTGGTCATGCATCCAACCTCTACTCACCTACCCACCCTCAGCTCACATTTACCCATGCTCTGGTCATGCATCCAACCTCTACTCACCTACCCACCCTCCACTCACCTTTACCCATCCTCTGGTCATGCATCCACCCTCTACTCACTTACCCACCCTCCACTCACATTTACCCATGCTCTGGTCATGCATCCACTCTCTACTCACTTACCCAACCACCCTCCACTCACATGCATCCCCCACTTTCTTGCCATTCTCCAATCGGACCACACACTGACCAATTTGACTCCCATTCATCATCGCAACCTCCACTCACCTTCAATCACTCCATTGAAAGTAAGAAGATAATGACAAGCCCTTCCTTTTCACTACCTGAACCATAATAAACTAAACAAAATTATATCTGGGTAAAATCCATTATTCAAATTTAGAAGCACAACTTTTCTTACCAAGTTGATTTGTGCCTCATCAGTTGGAGGAAGAACAGGATCACCATTTGCACTAATCCTCTAGAACAAAAGAAAAATAATTAAGTATAAGTTGATACAAACAAGATCAAAACGATCACATAGTTTTGAAATTTGGTTAATTACGTAGCTCTTCTTTAGCTCAAAATGCAAACTACAACCCCTGAGGTATCTGTTCCTAAGTGTCTGAACTATGAGACATTGAATATGCTACAGTGCATTGTGTTCAAGTTCATAATTAATCAATCAATCAATCTGTCTGTCTATATATAAATATATATATATATATGTGTATATATATATATATATATATATATATATATATATATATATATATATATATATATATATATATATATATATATATATATATATATCTATCTATATATATATATATATATATATATATATATATATATATATATATATATATATATATATATATATATATATATAATATATATATATATATATATATATATATATATAATATCATATATATAAATATATATCTATATATATATATATATATATGTATATATTATATATATATATATATATATATATATATATATATATATATATATATATATATATATATATATATATATATATATATATATATATATATATATATATATATATATATATATATATATATATATATATATATACATACATATATATATATCATATATATATATATATATATATATATATAATATAATATCATATATATATATATATATATATATATATATATATATATATATATATATATATATATATATATATATATATATATATATATATATATATATATATATATATATACACACATATATATATATATATACACACATATATATATATATGTATATAATATTATATATGTATTTACACTCTACTTATACTTCACTTAGACGTCTTTTTTATTTCATATATTTGAAAATATATTTTAGGTTTTACTTAATGAGTTTGGCTAAATAAATACCTGGGTTGAACCATCATGGTCCACAAGTCTGTATGAAGGTTCATTGCTGGGTATGGCGCTGTCCAGTTTTTCACTTTCGATGACCTGTGCTTCCCTGCAATGTTTTATGGGAGTGCTGGGTATGGCGCTGTCCAGTTTTTCACTTTCGATGACCTGTGCTTCCCTGCAATGTTTTATGGGAGTGCTGATATCCTCCGTGGCTGCATAAACTTTCTCCCCAGATGTTGATGTTGAGAAATTTGTTTCCTGTGAATTAAAATAACTAATTAGTTTAAAGTCAAAATTATTAGATTATTAAACATTCACAACAATAGGTAAAGAAGCCCCTTAATCGCATTGATGTACAAAATCTTTTCATTCAGAAAAATGTTCAAATATTGAACAAAATCAATAAATCAATAATTAATCACATGGACAGTTTTTCATCCACAAACACATTTTCTGCTAATTTTGTGATATCTAACACGATTCTGATCAAAGCATTAGTTATAAGTGACATAGCACATCCTTTGAGCCATGAACACTATGTCCCCTACCCCACCACACCCCATACTCCACCTTCTGAATACCTTATTGTTCATTCAATCTTATGGATGGCTTCAGAAGTTTTCTGCTTAAGTACTGTACCAGTCAAAGGAATGCTATTCTTCTAAAACTGTTATCTTTTGAAAACAGCGTGTTTAATTTTTAAGTAACCATATTATACTTTGGAAACAGCGTGTTTGAATTTTTAAGTAACCATGTTATACTTTAAAAACAGCATGTTTAATTTTCAAGTAACCATGTTACACTCTGAAACAGCGTGTTTAATTTTCAAGTAACTATGCAGTGATCAAAATTTGTATTTTCTTCAATGTATTCAAATGTGTTCATGCGTTAGTGAGAAGATAACTCAAATTATAATATTAAATTCTAATTTCTTTTGTGATGTTCAGCCATTCAGAATAATAAGAATTCCTAAAATAGATGTTGATTGAGAAAGGTAATTTTCCCAACACTCTTCATCAGAATTTGAAACGCTTCACAGCTTGAGATCAACAAGTTCACATCAATGGGTTCGCAAAAGAAAAAAGTTTGCATCAGAAATATAGGTCTAATCATTCATACATCACAAGTTGCAGAAAAGTTGTCAAATTAGCATGGCTTTGAAAATAATTTGCAATAATTAAACCAATATTTCCCCTACAGATACTCTAAAACTGAAAATAATGTTTAATAATATTGTTTTCTTATATATCACTAAATCCAAACAGGTTGTATGCTCAAAGCGCTTAGAACAGAACAAAGCGCCAGCCAACAAAGGCGCACAAGCCGACTATTACCATGCTCCGACCTCTTATGCTGAGCACCAAGCAAGAGGGCAGCAGGTACCATTGTTGAAGTCTTTGGTATGACTCGATCGGGGATTGAACCCATGACCTTCCGTAGCATCATAAGAAATCATAATGTGCTAATTGTGATAGGTGCTAATTGTGATAATGGTCAAGAAAAAGAGACAAATATTGTAAAAGAAACTGCAAATTACTGTACTCAGGCTACTCAAAAGCACCACTACATCTAATGGTTTGCATTAAAGGACTATGAAAATCTAGCAGATTTTAGATGTGCAAGAACATGGAACTCTGAGCAGAATAGTTTTTAAAATTTGTAAAAAGCTTATTTAGTTTTCAAGTTATGACTAAACAAAGTTTCATGATTTGTTTATTTGTCTGGAATTATCAAATCTTTGTATAATTCTTTAAATTATTTTCTTCAAATTCAGCTACTTGTGAATTTAAAAATCTCTTTTCAGATACATGATGATTTGGGGTGTGACAAAGTTCCATCAAATTTTGCCCGATGTCCAATTCTTTAGACAACATTGACAGAGGAATAAAAAACAAAAGGTTTTACAAAAGGTAATGAAGGATCCTTCCCCAATGAATGATGTCACACATCATTGCGCAACAACAGCAACAAATTACAAATGCTGTAAATTGGTCAATTTGTGACCAATTTTAATGGAATATTTTGCTGTTTTAATGGTTTAGATCATATTTAAATCAATTAAGCCCACATTGCCTCTAGATGTCCATTGTCCTTTAAGAATACTGTATCATAATATAAAGGATTCTATAAGTTTTTCTTCCGTTTTTTGGAGGAGATCAATTTACCCTTATAAAGCTCCAAAAGAGAAGATACTGTAAGATAAAATAAAGGCTTTTGAAAGCAGAAGAGGATTTGATAGAAAATGCCTAGAAAGGTTAAAAAGTACACATATTTATGCAAAATTCAGAAAGAATTTTTTTTTCTTGAAAGATGTGACTTTTAAACAGGAAAATAGCAATATACAATATATCACCAGGCAAAACTTGAGGTGTGCGCATTATTTAGTTTTCTAAACACTCAACTTACAATAAACTCTGCGTTCCTTTCATGTATAACATCTGAAATTTTAATGTGTGTCAAACCTTGTTTGTATTCCTGCATGAACACATGTGGCAAACAAAAGTGACACACATAACAAAACATGAAATTGAAACTAATTCCCTTGTGTGTCTAACAGGTAATCCCACATGTTTTAATGTGTGGCTGACATGCATGAAAATGTGTGAAAATAAGTGTTTCAGCAAGACATGAAAAAGTGTGGTAAAACAAGTTTCAACCTGTGACAAGAAGTGTGGCAAAGTGTGGCAAATTTTCAAGTTACTTTTGTGTGTGAAAGATAGTATATGTTCTATGGATATGTAGACATACAGACAAAGTCAATGCCACTTTATAAGTATTATGCAAGGTTTTGTCAACAAATTTGGTTTTCTTTCAAGTTGTAAAAGCAAAATGTGTTTAAATAGGAAAGTTACAGTTCAAGTGTCACTTTCCTTGTTCAATTGTTTTACGACTCGAATTGTATCACGCTTAATTTTGTGTTCATCCAATAATATCAAATTTGCGAAACTGTTACGAAAAACTTTTGCTTCTGGAAGAACATGATAATATGTAAGGATATGATGTTTTATACATGTAGCCTCTAAATCTATTTCTTAAAAACAAATATAATGCAGGAAAATTATGTTCTCTCATTGAAAACTGGCAATACATGTTTTTTTTGTAAGAGGGCTGCCTGGGAAAATTTCAAGAGGGACAAATAAATTTCAATATTTTAAATGGTTTTATTGGTCATGATAAAACTATACTTTATCACAGCATACTTGTGATTTTAGCTTAAGACTATTTCCATGACTCGATGTCATGAAACTTTCTTTGGCTGTACATAGATGATTTTAAAAAAAAATCTCGATATTTAAGTATAAAAAGCATAATTTTTGCATAACTTTCAAAACATTCCTTGAGACAATTAAATTTAGCTTCCCCCAGACCTTCGCAGTTGCTTTTGGACATGCAATACAATTTACCTTACATCAAATACAACATTTTTTAGGGTGTGGGCATAATACATTAGTTGGCAGAATTAAAGAAAGTGTGTTAATTTGTGAGGGTGGTAACAACTTAAATACTGAAGGAAAGATATGATATCCCATAATTGATTAGGGAAGAGAGGATCATTTTACATGTGATCAAATTATTACAATTAATCATTAAACAGGTTTTTTTTAAATTTTTATAATGGGCATGCCTTATATATATATTCATCACAAAGTGATTCAACTGTTTTATCTTTAGGCTATTTTCAAGCATATATTTTTAACTAGAACTTACAAAAAAGAATAGTGTAAATGCAAAAGCACACTTTGATACCAAATTATTTATTAAATT
This sequence comes from Chiridota heheva, assembly GCA_020152595.1. Classification (NCBI taxonomy): domain Eukaryota; kingdom Metazoa; phylum Echinodermata; class Holothuroidea; order Apodida; family Chiridotidae; genus Chiridota; species Chiridota heheva. The sequence continues at coordinate 455,048 of JAIGNY010002130.1, forward strand.
TCTTTTCTTAAATTACTCTTTGGTAGATGCAAGTATTTGCTCCTATAAGACAAAATCATACACCAAATTTGAAAGCTTGACTTTCCTCAAATTATATCTTTTAATACTGAACAATTAGAGAAAGTTACTGGTTTACATGGTCTCTTAAAGAGATGTATTTTATATCTTTATCTGATTCCAGTGGCATATCTAAAAGGAGAGAGAGGGGCCTGGTCAGGAATTTCCAAAAATTTAGAAAATTTACACAACAGAAAAATAAGTATGTTGAATTGTTTTGGTAATCCTGATAAAAGCCATCTTGAGAAAAGTGAATAGAATATTTCCAAAATTGAATCTTTAAGTTAGGTCTATTTAGCAAGTTAGAGTTAGCAAGTTATCAAGTTATTTCTTTAAATTTCAAAAGTTTGCCTCAAAATATACCTCAAAATTTCCAAACGTTTCCTTAAAATATCTGAATTTTTCCTTGAAATTTCAGAAAGTATCTTTCCTGAAAAATATGTGACATTTTCCCAAAAACTTTCAGGTTTTTTCAAAATATTTTAATTTTCCCAAAAAACTTCTCATTTTCCCTCAAAATATCCAGTTGTTTTCCCAAAATTTAAATTTTCCAAAGTATTTCCTCAAAACTTCTGACTTTTCCCTTAAAATTTCATTTCTTCTGTGTAGGGAGGGAGAAGGGAGGGAGGGGGGGGGGGGAATTGGGATTTTTTATGGCCCCACCACCCCCTTTCTTCAAAAAAGTCCACCTAAGCCACTGCCTGATTCACTTGGTAACTCTGTTGTGTTTCGACGAGATTAGTGTAATCCTGCTTTCTTTACAGAAAACACACTTTACATTTCTCTTATGTCAGAGACCACAACAATCCAGCAAGTAGTGCATAATAAGGCAAAAAAAGCCAAGCAGGAAGTCACAACAAAAGCTTCTGTGCAGATCAGTTTGTGAAACCAAGTGAACCTATGTACACAGCATAGTGTTTATCTTAATTGATTGCAGAAAAATTGTATGGCAAATTTGAAAGCTTGAATTTCCTCAAAATATAACTTTGACAAAATACATATTTATGTTTTTACAATGAAAATACCTAATTAATACTTCATAAACTTTTCACTTAAGCCAAAAGCCTGTGAAGTTCACATACAAATATGTGTAAAACCCTGAAAACCTGTGTCAGAACAATAAAAGAATTGCGTGAAAAAGTGTGTCAATGCGTGTCTTAATCCTATCAAAGTTTAATAAATTCACCGTGTGGTTGGCACAAATATGTTTTAGGTTCATATCTATTTCCTAGGAAAAATTGTGTAATACCAAATTTTGAAGCTTGACTTTCCTCAAAATTATTACTTTTAATACTGAACAATTGGAGAAAGTTACTGGTTTACATGGTCTCTTAAAGAGATGTATTTTATATCTTTATCTGATTCCAGTGGCATATCTAAAAGGGGAGAGAAGGGGCCTAGTCAGGAATTTCCAAAAATTCAGAAAATTTACACAACAGAAAAGTAAGTATGTTGAATTGTTTTGGTAATCCTGATGAAAGCCATCTTGAGAAAAGTAAATAGAATATTTCTGAAAATCAAATTTTTAAGTTAGGTCTATTTAGCAGGTTAGAGTTAGCAAGTTATCAAATTATTTCTTTAAATTTCAAAAGTTTGTCCTCAAAATAAACCTCGAAATTTCCAAAGCTTTCCTCAAAATATCTGAATTTTTTCTAAAAATTTCTGAAAGTATCTTTCCTAAAAATGATGTGACATTTTCCCAAAAACTTTCAGGTTTTCCTCAAAATATCTTAATTTTCCCCAAAAAACTTCTCATTTTCCCTCAAAATATCCAGTTGTTTTCCACAAAATTAAAATTTTCCAAAGTATTTCCTCAAAACTTCTGACCTGTTTCTTAAAATTTCATTTCTTCTGTGTGTAGGGAGGGAGGAAAGGAAGAAGAAAGGGGGGGGGGGGGAGGGGGAAGGGGAAATTGGGATTTTTTATGGCCCCACCACCCCCTTTCTTCAAAAAAGTCCACCTAAGCCACTGCCTGATTCACTTGGTAACTCTGTTGTGTTTCGACGAGATTAGTGTAATCCTGCTTTCTTTACAGAAAACACACTTTACATTTCTCTTATGTCAGAGACCACAACAATCCAGCAAGTAGTGCATAATAAGGCAAAAAAAGCCAAGCAGGAAGTCACAACAAAAGCTTCTGTACAGATCAGTTTGTGAAACCAAGTGAACCTATGTACACAGCATAGTGTTTATCTTAATTGATTGCAGAAAAATTGTATGGCAAATTTGAAAGCTTGAATTTCCTCAAAATATAACTTTGACAAAATACATATTTATGTTTTTACAATGAAAATACCTAATTAATACTTCATAAACTTTTCACTTAAGCCAAAAGCCTGTGAAGTTCACATAAAAATACGTGTAAAACCCTGAAAACCTGTGTCAGAACAATGAAAGAATTACGTGAAAAAGTGTGTCAATGCGTGTCTTAATCCTATCAAAGTTAAATAAATTCACCGTGTGGTTGGCACAAATATGTTTTAGGTTCATATCTATTTCCTAGGAAAAATTGTGTAATACCAAATTTTGAAGCTTGACTTTCCTCAAAATTATTACTTTTAATACTGAACAATTGGAGAAAGTTACTGGTTTACATGGTCTCTTAAAGAGATGTATTTTATATCTTTATCTGATTCCAGTGGCATATCTAAAAGGGGAGAGAAGGGGCCTAGTCAGGAATTTCCAAAAATTCAGAAAATTTACACAACAGAAAAGTAAGTATGTTGAATTGTTTTGGTAATCCTGATGAAAGCCATCTTGAGAAAAGTAAATAGAATATTTCTGAAAATCAAATTTTTAAGTTAGGTCTATTTAGCAGGTTAGAGTTAGCAAGTTATCAAATTATTTCTTTAAATTTCAAAAGTTTGTCCTCAAAATAAACCTCGAAATTTCCAAAGCTTTCCTCAAAATATCTGAATTTTTTCTAAAAATTTCTGAAAGTATCTTTCCTAAAAATTATGTGACATTTTCCCAAAAACTTTCAGGTTTTCCTCAAAATATCTTAATTTCCCCCAAAAAACTTCTCATTTTCCCTCAAAATATCCAGTTGTTTTCCACAAAATTAAAATTTTCCAAAGTATTTCCTCAAAACTTCTGACCTGTTTCTTAAAATTTCATTTCTTCTGTGTGTAGGGAGGGAGGAAAGGAAGAAGGAAGGGGGGGGGGGGGGAGGGGGAAGGGGAAATTGGGATTTTTTATGGCCCCACCACCCCCTTTCTTCAAAAAAGTCCACCTAAGCCACTGCCTGATTCACTTGGTAACTCTGTTGTGTTTCGACGAGATTAGTGTAATCCTGCTTTCTTAACAGAAAACACACTTTACATTTCTCTTATGTCAGAGACCACAACAATCCAGCAAGTAGTGCATAATAAGGCAAAAAAAGCCAAGCAGGAAGTCACAACAAAAGCTTCTGTGCAGATCAGTTTGTGAAACCAAGTGAACCTATGTACACAGCATAGTGTTTATCTTAATTGATTGCAGAAAAATTGTATGGCAAATTTGAAAGCTTGAATTTCCTCAAAATATAACTTTTACAAAATACATATCTATGTTTTTACAATGAAAATACCTAATTAATACTTCATAAACTTTTCACTTAAGCCAAAAGCCTGTGAAGTTCACATAAAAATACGTGTAAAACCCTGAAAACCTGTGTCAGAACAATGAAAGAATTACGTGAAAAAGTGTGTCAATGCGTGTCTTAATCCTATCAAAGTTAAATAAATTCACCGTGTGGTTGGCACAAATATGTTTTAGGTTCATATCTATTTCCTAGGAAAAATTGTGTAATACCAAATTTTGAAGCTTGACTTTCCTCAAAATTATTACTTTTAATACTGAACAATTGGAGAAAGTTACTGGTTTACATGGTCTCTTAAAGAGATGTATTTTATATCTTTATCTAATTCCAGTGGCATATATTAAAGGAGAGAGAAGGGGCCTGGTCAGGAATTTCCAAAAATTCAGAAAATTTACACAACAGAAAAGTAAGTATGTTGAATTGTTTTGGTAATCCTGATGAAAGCCATCTTGAGAAAAGTAAATAGAACATTTCTCAAAATCGAATTTTTAAGTTAGGTCTATTTAGCAGGTTAGAGTTAGCAAGTTATCAAATTATTTCTTTAAATTTCAAAAGTTTGTCCTCAAAATAAACCTCGAAATTTCCAAAGCTTTCCTCAAAATATCTGAATTTTTTCTAAAAATTTCTGAAAGCATCTTTCCTAAAAATTATGTGACATCTTCCCAAAAACTTTCAGGTTTTCCTCAAAATATCTTAATTTCCCCCAAAAAACTTCTCATTTTCCCTCAAAATATCCAGTTGTTTTCCACAAAATTAAAATTTTCCAAAGTATTTCCTCAAAACTTCTGACCTGTTTCTTAAAATTTCATTTCTTCTGTGTGTAGGGAGGGAGGAAAGGAAGAAGGAAGGGGGGGGGGGGGGAGGGGGAAGGGGAAATTGGGATTTTTTATGGCCCCACCACCCCCTTTCTTCAAAAAAGTCCACCTAAGCCACTGCCTGATTCACTTGGTAACTCTGCTGTGTTTCGAGGAGATTAGTGTAATCCTGCTTTCTTAACAGAAAACACACTTTACATTTCTCTTATGTCAGAGACCACAACAATCCAGCAAGTAGTGCATAATAAGGCAAAAAAAGCCAAGCAGGAAGTCACAACAAAAGCTTCTGTGCAGATCAGTTTGTGAAACCAAGTGAACCTATGTACACAGCATAGTGTTTATCTTAATTGATTGCAGAAAAATTGTATGGCAAATTTGAAAGCTTGAATTTCCTCAAAATATAACTTTGACAAAATACATATTTATGTTTTTACAATGAAAATACCTAATTAATACTTCATAAACTTTTCACTTAAGCCAAAAGCCTGTGAAGTTCACATACAAATATGTGTAAAACCCTGAAAACCTGTGTCAGAACAATGAAAGAATTACGTGAAAAAGTGTGTCAATGCGTGTCTTAATCATATCAAGGGTAAATAAATTCACTGTGTGGTTGGCACAAATATCAGTTTTAAGTTCATATCTATTTCCTTGGAAGAATTGTGTAATACCAAATTTTGAAAGCTTGAATTTCCTTATGTTATATCTTTTGAAAAATACATATTTATGTTTTTAAATGAAAATACAAAATATTAATTACCTCATAAACTTTTAAGCCAAAAACCTGTGCCAACACATGGAAATACATGTAAAACCCTGAAAACCTGTGTCAAAACAATGAAAGAGTTCTGTGAAAAAGTGTGTCAATGCGTATTTTAATCCTATCAAAGGTAAATAAATTCACTGTGTGGTTGGCACAAATATCTGTTCATATCTATTTCCTAGGAAAAATTGTTTAATACCAAATTTTGATGCTTGACTTTCCTCAAAATTATTACTTTTAATACTGAACAAGTAGAGAAAGTTACTGGTTTGACTTGCCACTTTCAGTATTTTAACAGACTCATAAAAAGTGATCTTTTTTTGATGATAATAAATTGGTGGTAGTATTTATTCAAGAATAGTCCAGTGACTAATCAAAAGCTGTGTCCTGTGAAATCAGGTTTTGTCACGTGTTCATATGACACAGGTTTTCTCTTGTTTCCTGTATGATACGTACGCATTGTCATATTAGACACAGGAAAACCTGTGAAGTGTGGTTTCCATGTTTTATGTGTAAAAGAGTGTCAATCAGTGTTTTCTGTGGAATGAGTGAGAAAGGGTGTCAAATAGTGCAAATACCAGGGATTATCATGGGGTTTCATGCACGTTCATGCATGAAATTGGAACATTTGACACAGGTTTTTTTTTGCAAGGGAGTGACTTTGGTGATAGCAGTGATGTTATGTAAATATAATGGTGAATTTGAGACAATTATGCTAATTTGAAAATTATTTTTATGAATTAAAGGCACTTACACATACAACTTCTGAGTACCAGTAATGTAATTAAGGTTTCATTTCCTTCTGAACTCAAATCACAGTTTTGAACAGTGAAGTTTGATTTGCATTCTGGAGCTGCTGAATTCTGTCTTATCTGCCAATATTCTACCTAGGTGATGTCATCAAAGGCACACAAAATAAATAAAGTGTTATCGCCATGGTAATAACAACATGAAGACTACAAAAAATACCTATCATTTCATTCCACGAGAAAGCCACAGCAATTAAGATAAGTAGTAAATAAAAACATACTTCAAATTGACAGTATTTTTTCTACATTTTCATGCAATACATAAAATAAAGATATATCCATATTAAAAGAGTAAGTACACTTAAAAATTTGAAGAAAAAAAAAAAAATCAAATGAGATGACTTTTAAACAGGAAAATAGCAATATACAGTATACCACCAGGAAAAACGTGAGGTGTGTGCATTATTTACTTTTCTAAAGACTCAACTTACAATAAACTCTGCATTCCTTCCATGTATTACATGTAAAATTTTAATTCAAAGAAAATAACCAGAATAGTTGAATCAGGCTCCTTTACAATTATTTCTCTATCTCAGGCATTCATATTCCTTTTACTAAATGAAGTGATCAAAATTACCGTAATTAGTACCTACCCACATCCTAAAAATAATTCACCTGAATTTTTAATGAAAATGTTTTCTCTTTTCTTTAATCAAATCAGAAGTTAAATGACTTATGTACTCCTTCCTGTTGTTCCTCTTTATTTAAGAAAAATTTATAAACTTATATTGCATATTTTGTTATCATAGCAGATAGTGGTCTTAAATCTATTGTTTTTCATCATAGTTGATGATTTGGATTTCTGTAATGATACTTCTGACAGAGCACCGCCAGCCTTTGGAGTTCAAGGCTGTTTTTATATTCTTCTTTTAATGCGGAAAATGGAAAATAAAAAATAATAATAATAAAAAGAAGTTTGAAAGTCGTTTAATGGATACCAAAGATACCTGCCATTTGGTATTTTTTTGCTCTTTATTCATCATGTTCTGAAAGATGGTGTTTTTGTACCAATTTTAAATACACTTTTTGTTAATTTCTATTAGTTGTTTGTGCCTTTCCATAGATCTTTAAGTTCTGCTACAAGACCTCGCACTGATATTTTGTTTGTCAGTTGGTATGAAGTTAAAGTACTCACAGAACTCCACTTGAATACTTTACGTCAAGTTGATAATGGAAATTTTATGAAATTGTGGAGCACATGTTGAGACCAACTAGGGATCCAATCCAGAATGCTCGAGTGGAAAGCTTAAACTTTAAAGGAGCACTGGATCGAAACGTGAAGGCGCTCGTTTTTGCAAATTTCACAGATATATTATCCAGAACTGATCGATTAACTTTATGCCTCCATAGTTCACAAACAAGGAGAGGGAAAATGTCACTTGAATATTCATATTAATAAAAAAATTACCATGCCTTTGCTTGCTAGATAAACACTCAATTTTTTGTGGGACTCATAAAAAAGTGCCCTCACTTTTGGGTCTACTGCTCCTTTAACAATTATGCAACAGAGGCCTCATACTTGAAGAAATATGTAAGAAACATCATTAATAACATATCACTTTTCTCATTATATATTACATCAATTCATGTAAAATTCTCAAATGTGTACTAAGTTGCTATTAAAATAGGAAAATCTAATTTTCCATGAATAAAATATACGTACACAAGAATTTGAAGCAGAGTCAAATCCACTGTCAGCCGTTTGAGTGATACCAAGCTTCCCTGTCTCTAATGGTAAGGCAACACTTTGTTTAACAGAGCTGCTTGATGAAGCCACACTGTCTGGCATACTTCTAAGAATGTTATCATTTTCATCGCAGGCATCCTCTTCGCAGGCATCCTCTTCATCTTCAGTGTTGTCGTCACTTTCGGTAGGTACCTGTTGAACATTCATCAAGAATGGACAGATGGAAAATGTATTGAAAATATATGTTACAAGAATCCAGAAAAGCAAGTATCCATATTAAGCATAGGTTGGGGTGCTGAGAGTGGGGAATACTTCCCCAAATGGTATGCAGGCACAATTTGTACAAAGAAGATTCCGGCAAAGTTATGCTCTAGCTAGTGTTAGTAATTTTACATGTTCAGGCAATTTTCATCCCCCTCTCCACCCCACCTTAAAAAAACTGGGGTCATAAGAATATGTGATTAAGTATATGTAATTATATATGTGATTAAGTATCTATTCATAGTTTCAGTCACAGTATTACTGATCTCTTGAAGATTAGAGTGAAGAGGAAAAGGAAAACTGGTACTATGTATATATCCTAAATTCAAGTTGTTATGTAGTTTATTGTTTCTCTTTGCAAAGGGTTTACAATTAAGTTTAACATTTATGAGTTTGCCCTTTTTTGTCCTCCATTTTATTATACTGTTTACTATTGTGCTTATAAATAAATGCTGTCCAATTAAACAATTTACAAAGATATTTTCAGGGAAAGTAAACTGCAAATTTTTACCAAGAGTATGTGTATGCATGTCATAGTGTTGAAGCAAAGTTAATTTTCATGTCTTACTCAGTATGGTGTTTATTGGGCATATTATGTAATTCAAGCAAAGACCGTATTAGGACACCTACAAATGTAAACATGTTAACAACATCCAAGTATAAAGATGATGTCACAAAGTTGGAATTGTTATGAATTAAGCTTCTACTTAAAATTTTGTCTCAGCATATTAAAACAAAAAACTTATTGGACTAAATGATTAGATCACTTTTCCTATGTACCACTTAACCATTAGGTACTTCACCAAAATCGATGTATAATACCTACAGTACCACCACAAGTCTACAAATAGTTAGAAAAATAAAATAATAGCACTGCATGAACAATGGAATTGCATTCACAATTGGATATCATAGGTTTGCAAAATAAAGGAAGTAAAGAGGAATAGTTAGACCCCAGGAAGTTACATATCAGATCCATTGTAACTGCTCAAATACATATGGCTACAGAACTTTCATCTTGACACAGAATTGTATCCTAATATACACTGTACATAGTCAATCGTATGATGTAATGTGCATGTTGCAGAATTATGTTTGACAAATGACATACGAGTTGGAGATACCTACAGGCAAAACTAGCAAGCTTGCCTGAAAATCATTCAAAATGGCAAAAACAGTAACTACTTGACCATTTTATTGCTTCATCCATTTTCATGCCATTTGGATTCCATCTCCTGAAAAGTTCTCCAGTCAGATTCTCAATCCTCTTGTCACAATAGTTTGACTTAGTGTAGCTTAAATTATTTTAAACCATTAGTTCAGTGATGGAGCAAGTTCATCTTATACATATATGAAAAAGGGCTTTAAAAGAAACAAAATGGTCAAGAAACTACCTAAATATCTTATTCTATCAAGGAGATATTTCTGGTTTAAAGTTCCGACTCATTTGTGTAGAAATGACAGGTGTACAAAAACTACTGTAGCTTGACGCACATTCTCACTTTAAACAATTATTACTGAATTTCAAGAATTTTTCCTCTAACATTTCTTCAGGTGTTAAATTATAATAACCTTCCATAATCTATCTAACAGCTTTCCTGGCATATTTAATGGTTTGTACGACAGCAAGAAAAAACATCAAGAAAAGTGAAGATGGTGACACCAACCTTTTTTAGTGGCATTTCACACCAACATTGTCTACACAAATGATGTCAAACTTAAAAGTTGCATATCTCCTTAACAAAATAAGGTATTAAAGTAGTTTCTTTGCACAATTTTATTTCATGTGAAGTCCTTGCTTGACCACTAAACTACCGATAAATTTTAGCATACCCTCAATTACCATTTTGATGGGAAAATTTTTATGCAAGTCATCTGAATTTGAAGAAATTAATTGAGAGAATCACATAAATATCTTGGTAGCACCTTCAACCTACAATGCTAAGAATTTTGCATGTATTAGAAAAATTGGTAACTTTACCAGTAAAAGCTAAGAAAATAAATGTTTTTGAACAAATTCAACCACAGCATCAATAAAACATTAGCTCAACCAATGTGCCCTATAAATGTTGCAATATTCTGGGCAGTTGTATGTTTTGTTTTTTGTCGCCACACACGAATCATTTTACAAGCATTATGTGTATAATGGTTTTAAAATAAAAGTGGGGTACCATAGATATACATATTAATATATGGGGAAGTAAAATGTCCCCAAAGTTTTTCCTTATAATCTTCAAACTTTTTGAAGAACTGGTAATGCTGTCCTGAAAATGTTTCAGATACAAGATGTAATTGTGTTGATTTCATGTTGCAACATTTATCACAAAATAATAATAATATGACAGTAAGTTTATCAAACTACATATGTCCATTCATTTGTATTGTCATATCATCACCAATGATAGATGTTCCTTGCACAGATCATAAAGGTACAGATATCTGATCTGTGTATACTGCATGTGACAAAATTAACTGTGATCATAATGAAATAACCATCCTTATGAGGAATGGTCCATCAATCATTCATGGGTTTTGCACAAAGTCCTTCCAAGCATATAATGTATATTTACATTTAGGCTCAGCCAAGAACTAATCTTATTTGCATCACTGAACAGCAGTTATGTGGCTTGAGCTCAAGATGATTGACCTATTGTGTACAGTATAACAGTAGCTGGTTGCTAACAAGTGAACTGTGAATAGACTATGAAGATGCTGTCAGATAAGAAGGTATAGATTACTCCTGTGTTGTGTATGATGTGACAATAGCTGGATACTAGTCAATGAATTGTGAGGAGTCTTTTGGGTTGAATGGGGTGGATTACCCCTGATTTTGAGAAAATTGAGGGTGTTGGGTTAGGGGTGTCTAAGACCAAAAATTCTTGGGTTAGGGGTGTCTAAGACCAAAAATTCTTAATGATGTTATTGCAAATATAATTGTCATTGCAAATATAATTGTGTTTCACAAGCTTTCACACCTCAAATGAAGTGGCTAATTTTCATAAATAGGCCTAAAAATAAATTTAAATGTTTTATTAACACGACAATATACAGGTTGGGGTATAAGACAGTGCTTGATGCCAGCTCTAATTTTCTCTTTGGGGTAAATTGAAACACAAACAAGTTTTATGGAGTACAGCTGCCTCTTGAAATGCTTGTTTTAGAAAAGTCCTGGCTGTGATCCTGGGTCAACTTTAAACAATGACAACATAGTACATGAGGATTAAGTTCAAGACATCTTTTCACCCTCCCACAAACACACACACACACACACCTGTTGTCCTTACCTTGGCAGGCTTAACTTTTTCTTCTTTAGCAATACATGCTTGAACTTGAAGCTGTTGCATCATACGTTGCTCTCTTTGCCAGAAGTACGCCAAGATCACTAAGACTATCCCTAACCAGATTAAATCATACATCTCTGAAAAAGAGAAGAAAAAACCAACTAGACATTAATGATGTAATAGCTCAACCCATAACAATGCAAGAAGAATTGGTTGCTTTTATTGATTTTATTTTTGTCATATCTAATATATATATTTTTTTTTAAAGTTTTATTTAAAGTCTATTTAATTTTTGGGCAATTATTCATCATGTTATAAATCCCAGAGTTCCAACTTTCCTGTATGAGTTGTATTCAGTTTGTTTGTTTGGGTTTAATGGCACCTTAACAGTCAGGTCACATGTGCCAAAGGAAGTTAGTTGTGAATGACTGCCAGATGCCTGAAAAAAAATTATGCTTCTAACAAAGCTATGTGATTGTGACATTCAATGCATGGTGCCATCATGTCTCACTCGATCACTGACATTGGCAAGGTCAAAAGTCAATTCCACCACAACTTTGGTCAAAAAATACATTTTGTAAGCATAACAAAATTTCTACTATTAACACATTAATCTTCATAAATATTAAGTTAAGTTAATTTGCCTGGTACTGAAAAAAAGATTCCTCAAATAATCTAATACATAATACCCCCACTAAAATGTGGTGTTTTAAACTTTGACTGTATTTTGGAGAGCTCGTCAGACAATTTTACAGAGAGAAAAGTAGCCCAGTAAATACTTTGATAAAAGTAACTAAAATCACTGCAAAAACAGTTTTTGAAGACATGTATGGGCTATAAACATCGTTAATAAACAATGTGGGTGAAAAAAGTAAAATGGTTTCGTTTTCACAAAGATCTTAAAACTGAAATTTTCCTGTTTTAGCACCATGCTTAAAGGATTACTTCAGGGGTCAAGCAAGTCTATCTTATATGAAAGAGGACTTCAAAAGAAACAAAATGGTTATAAAAGGTTCAAAAATCATATTCCGTTAGGGAGATATTTAAGTTTAAATTTTGGTTTCATTTGTGTAGAAATGACTGAAATCAGAGATTCCTTAAAGTCTTTATGTATTCTATCATATTTTGTCCTTGGATTCTGTGGCTTATAAACCATGGGATATGTCAAAAAAGTACTAAAACTGAATTTAGGAAGGGTATTTGTAATATACCACCTGAAGAATGTTTGAGGATAAATAATTTGAAATAGTGAAACAAAAAAAAAAAACTTCTTTTAAAATATATAAACACTTTGAGGAATCTGAGGTTGTGACATTACAACTAGTTTGATTTCAGTCGTTTCTACAGAAATGATACCAAACTGTAAACTTGAATATCTTACGAATTTTTTTTTTTTTTTGAATGCTTTCTTCACCAGTTTGTGTTTTGAAGTCCTCTTTCATCAAAGATGAGCTTGTTTGAGCCCTAAACCAAGCTTTTAAAACAGTACAATAGGGTCAGTGGCGGATCTAGGATTTGTAAAATGGGGTGGCCAAATTGAGCATGAAGGGGTAATTTGAAGCTGTGGGAACATATTGCCACGTTAGTTGAGTGCAAAGCGCGAGACGTTTTGCGAGGGGTTCAGGGGCCCGGTGAAGGGCCCCATGGGGTCCAGGGGCAAAGTCCCGCTGGGGGTCCAGGGGAAAAGCCCCCGGAATATTTAACATATCAGGTTTAAATTGGCCGCAAAATGACTCAAAACATGCTTAATGTTCAAACACATTTAACTCTTAGTTTGTCAAAAAGTGTGGAATGTATACCCCCCTTTCCTTGATCTACATCTACGCCCATGGTAGCCGAGTGTGGGTTTTTTAATTATTATTGAAAGACTAAGCTCCTATCTATAACCGTGGATGTAAGTCCCTGCGTGAAAGGTGAGGATGTTCTACATTCTTGTGATTCCCCCAAAACTATCAAAGTTTCTTGTTTAGAACACCTCTTTTTTTCTAGGAGGATCGTCCATGATTTAATATAAAACCAAGTTCTGTCTATACTTAGTAATGTTTACGATTAGCTGCAATCTGCCGTGATTAACAAGCCATATGTACGTACTTAATGACATGCGCACATACATGCAGTTGGCTAAGAAGAAGCACCAAAGTGATAGCACATCTATTCTAAGTCTTTGTATCAACATGATTTTAACCATTGGTGCACTCTACCATGATTTTGATCAATTCACACTAAAAAATATATTTAGAAAATTCTTATTGCTCAGGAAATATTATATGCGAGGAAGCGTATGAAACTATTGCCTTAAGTTTTGTTTTAAGCCACCCTCCCCCACCCCCCTGGATCCGCCCATGAGGATATAGTTTTTTGTCGTACCCTTGGACTGCCAGCCATTACTGAGGACAGCCATACTAATACGGCTGGCATCAGTCCGACCAAAGAGCTCCAACCAACGAGTGAAAACAATAGTGGTAAATTTATATCCCAACTGCTTAAATGCCAGACAAAAATTCATGAAAAATAAATGGTACTAATGGAAAGGGAACGCATACCACCTGGGTTCAATCATTTTCATTACACATGATGAAATGACTTCGAGAGACTTTCTTGAAAAAATTGTAAGGAACATACCATAAGCAATCCTCGAAATAATTGAAAACAAAACTTTATTTTCAATAATCCCGATAATAATCCAAGCACCCTCAACAAAGTTAAGTAGGCCAAAACCGCCATAAAATATAGCTCCAAAATTAGCATTTTAAGTTGACTAGCCTGTCAGGCATCATCACTGCTCTATTTTCAACAAGCCCGATTTCATTATGTACTAGCCCAAGTTTTTACAGTATTGTTTAATTTTGTGATTTTATTGTTAAGTTTCTGTTGCATTGTCATGCCACCCACTGGCAGTTCAACAACATCAACATCCATTGTCACACCAGTCTTATTATTATTTTTCATGCAAAACAAATGATACACCATAGTCCAAATTAAATGTAAATGCAACTCATTTTGTACCTAAATTATATTAGTGAATAAATCAACCTTATTTATGCAAAAGAGCTTGAACAATTAAGTATACAAAATATTGTTTTTCAATAACGTTCATTACGAGAAGCTTCTCCATAGGCCTATAAATACATGCAACCAAGTTTTATTCTAAAAATCAAGGGACACATTACACTTTCATGTTTTCAATATTTACAATATAGTTTTCAAAACCTACAATATGGTTTTCAAAATTTACAATATAGTTTTAATGTAGCCATTACTCTGTGGTTGTATAATTTATTTATAAAAGCAGTGGGATATGTAGCTCATTTATTCACCACAGGTACCTATAATATTAGACGGACTTACCCGTTAAGGCAATCAGGTGGCAACTCCCTGGCGCAATGATTATTGATAAAACCACGCCATTCAAATGGTTTTTTTAGAGATAGAGCTGAGCTTGGGCTCATTAATATAATCATGCCAAAGATGATAAATTTAATTGGTTACAATGTAAATATCAATCTGTAAACCTGTTGTGTTCATGCCAAGTTTCAGGGTGTTAAGTTTCAGGGTGTTAACTGTAAGAATGCGGAAGATTTTAGAGGAAAAATTTCCCATTGCGTGAAAATTGCATTTGTCACATTAAGCTTCAGCCTCCGGGCCAGGCAGTCAGGCTTCGACTTTACTATGATTAATTATATACATAATAACATTGAGAAAAAAAAAGTTTCAAATGCCTGGTATAAAAATTTTTTCTTTCAAAACAACATCATCACACTTAGTAACCACACAAAATTTAATTGTTAATGAGTTAACCTCATTGTTCAAGGTCATTCTAAAAAAAAAAAAAAAATAAAAAAAAAAAAAAAAAAAAAAAAAAAAAAAAAAAAAAAAAAAAAAAAAAAAAAAAAAAAAAAAAAAAAAAAAAAAAAAAAAAAAAAAAAAACCTGTTGTAAAATGAAAATCCCCCGTAATATCATAATTTTCAATATAGTTTGTATGAAAAAGATTTAAATTGCCGGCGCAATTAAGAAGAACACAATTAAGGCTGGTATCAAACATTTACTGTACATTGATAGAGCAATGCAAATTACCTCCTCCATCCCCCGCGAATAATTCAAGTATTAAAGCCCTCCACGTAAGCGCAAAGAAGTTGCCAATTATATTTAGATCAGGGAAAATCCATTAATAAATTATGTACCAAAGCACACAATCAGTAAATGCGCATGCCCCGAGCCCTAGTCTTTGGACCTAGCAACCCTTCACAAACTTTTTGCAAATACAGTGAGTGTATACATTCTTGTTACAATCTAACACTAACAGTGCATGAATATGTATACAGAAATGTGTACGAGTATCCATGATCGGTAAATTTACGTAATGAAAACATGGTACACAGAACGAATAAGATTTAAATCAGAAATATTGCAAACATTATAGCGTAAATATCAACGTTTAAAGTCAGCTAGAACTTGTAGGTACATGTATGCTGTCTTGTCTATTTCTGTCATAATTCTAGATCATTCTATCTGATTTTTGAACTAGCCCGACGGGCGTTCAGGACTTAAATTCCACTAGTCCGAAGGCCGTCTTTAGCTAGCTCCGGACTGTCAGACTTATGCTAATTTCAAACACTGTGTAATGACAGGGATCCCTGTTCACACACACAGCAAGTCTGCAATACCGCAAGTCTGCAATACCTCGCACCTGAGAATACTACCCAGCAATGATTCTTGTACGTGTTTAGGAACACAGTAAACAAGTTTAAAAACAAACTATTTCTTGCAATCTGCTGCCCATACTGTACATTAGTAACAACTCCCGACTTACGCAATGCCATTTGCATTCACCAACCCACAAAACTTTATTCTTAATGCATTATAAGTTTAAAATTCTAACCCCTGTGATCAATAGTGGATTTAAGTATAACCCCGGCGATGCAATGTAGCACAATTAGACTTACTGACACTCGAGATGTACTGTACAACAAGCGAAAATGATGAAACAACTTCACGTTATCTTCTAGGTTATGTCATGACCTATTAAAAACTCGTACTCCAATCCTATACAATACAGCGTGGCCTAAATAAGAAATTGCATATTCATAGAAGAATGTCCGAATCACATTTAATCATTTATAAATCTGTTTAAAAACACACACAAAAATAACATCTTTTTAAAACCTATTTATTCAATATATGCATCTATTTAAATGAATAATTGCAGGGTCAATGGCAAACTACTAAATACACAATAAGGGTCGAGAGATGTCTTTTCTCAATTCTAGCTTCGAGTTCTAATATTTTGAGCGCTTAATTATATCAAGATAGCCTCAGACCTCCATCTCTTGACAGCCCTACTTTGTACAGTACTTTATTTTGCAATGCTTTGTTTTGGTGAAATATCAGAAAGACGTTTAGCAGGGAGTGGAGCGCAGGCAGACTTTCTTGAGGGGTGAGGTGGGGCAGACTTTTGAGGGTGGGGTGGGGCAGACTTTTGAGGGGGGTGGTGGGCAGACTCTTTGAGGGGGTGGGGCAAACTTTTTGAGAATCAGGGTGGGGCAGGGTATGGTAAGTGTGGGGTTGCTAAGGGTGGTACGTGGGAAAGGTGCTAATGGAGAAATGTGATGTGGGGGGAGGGGGGAGAAATTGAGAAATTACATAATGAAAGACTCCTCAGGTTAATGACAGGCATTTCATGGAAAACCTAGGGTAATCATTATCACTGACAATCTGTAGAAGTTTACACTTACATAAAGGTAAGAAGATAAAAAGATTGAAGTCCAGAAATATAAACCAAAGTAAATGTATATTTAGGTGATCATTTTGAAAAATCAATAAGTGCTTATGAATATAGCAAAGTTAGATAAATCAAAACTAAATGACATCACACTTTACACTGCAAGGTCACTTTTCAACACACTTGTAAAATCTTTCAAATTCAATAACTTGGAAGAAGATATTAATTTACATGGTTTTTCCACTAACTTGCAGTAAAATAGCTACGGGAAGGGGAAGTTTACCCCCTGGCCGAGATTCTAATTTGCAAACTAGGAACTCTTTTGGTAATCCTGATGACAGCAATCAGTCTAATTAGTAGCTCTATAGTTCAGTTCTGCCAGCCATCTTGGGGAAAAGGATCACAAATTTGCAAAAACGGAATTCTAAAATGAGGTCTAGAATTGTTCCATTGTTTTACTTACAAATATCTGAATACATCCATAATTTTCTTCAAAATTTCTTAATCTATTGCTCAAAATATGTGCCTTTTCCTCAAAATTTCTTAAGTATTTACTCAAAATATAAACTTTTCCCTTAAAATAAACCTAGGGGAGGGAAAAATTTAATGGAAAAGCTTGAATTTAGAAATTTAATGGTCCCCCCCCCTCCCCCGAAAAAGAAAGTCTAGCAACACCACCAGGGCTGTGGGAAGCTTTCAAAAGGTGGGGACATGACCTCTTATGGGCAGTGGCGTAGCCAGCATTAAAAAGGTGTGTGCGTGTGTGTGTGTAGGGGAGAGAGGGGGGAGGGGGGAGAGGGTCCAAGAATGTCCTAGACCCTCTCCCTAGAAGTGTTCAAATTTAGCCCACTTTTGAGGCCAATTTTGTTTTTTAAAAGCAGGAAAATATATAAACTAGAATGGTAAATACCGTCATGGTTCGCATGCCCATGCAAATTGATACCCATATCATATGACGTGCTCAAGTATAAAATGACATCCCACACAGTATCCTATGTCCCACATGGCATTCCATGTCCCATGGCATTTTAGCCCATGACATGACATCCCATCACATGCCACAAGTAACAGTGTGGCATAGGTTGGGATGCCATGTGTGACATAAGTTGTTACTTGTGGCATTCTACCATATGTCTCACATAGCATTCCATCATGTCCCAGATGGCATCCCACCCTATGACCCACATGGCACCCACCCTTGTCCCACATGGCATCCCATCATATATCCAACATTATAACAACCATATATTCCACACGGCATTCCTCCCAAATGTCCCAAATGGCATCCCTCCCTGTGTCCTACATGGCAACCTCCCCTATGTCCCAATGAAATCACACTTTATGTCCCACATCACATCACAAGTCATGTCCCATGGCCTCCTACCCTATGTCCCACATGACATAACATCCCCCATCATGTCCCCATGGCCTCCTACCCTATATCAACCATATATTCCGTATGTCACACATGGCATTACAACCTCTCCCTAAATGGCATCCCACCCCATGGGACTATGTCCCACATGACATTCCATGTCCCACATAACATCCCATGTCCCACATGGTATCCCACAATATGTCCCTCATAACATTCCACCATATATTCCATCTGGCATCCCACCCTGTTCCACATGGCATCCCACCCTATGTCCCACATGGCATCCTACCCCATGTCCCACATGACAGCCCATAGGTTCCATCATAGGCGCAGATCACGGGGGTAAAGGGGGTGATCCCCCCTCAGATGAAATTCTAGGGGGCGAAAGTATCATTCCCCCCTCCCCCTCAATATTATGAGTAGGTCCCTATATGAAAATTCCAATTAATGGAATTGAAACATCCATACTCAATCTTTCAATTTTCTTAATTTTAATGAAATTTGCTTTTCAATTTTTGCTTAATTTCCTTCATTTTTGGAAAATTTGCTTTAATTATTGTGCAACCTTCAAGTTTTCTTAAAATTTCCTTTATTTTGTGAAATTTGCTTCAATTTTAGTGCAATTTCTTTTCCATGAAATGTCCGTGAAATTTTTGTGCCATTACACCCAATCCTGCTACAAATTTTTGGTCTTTTACCCACAAGAACCTCCATTTCGGCAGGTATGACTTTTAGATTCTGCTAGAAGCATGTAAGAAACCCATAATTATTAGTTCAGTGATTTTACACATCAGTAATTACACTCCCAATCATCTATATGCACACAATGGAACTTATTGTGAAGGGCCAGGTATTGTGAATTTGCTTACTGCAGGGCCAAGTCATGCGTGTAATGTGGGGTTGAGGATTCATTTGGATTTTCAAAGAATGTTTTCATCAGTGAGTTATAAACACTCTTGTGAGTTTGGATTCATTTAACTGAAAATTTATAGCCAGAGTTATCATCAATTTTATAACAAATTTTTCGGAATGTTGGAAATTTTCTTCCACAAACGAGAAGTTGTCTTCAATTTTCATGAAAACTGCCTAATTTTCGAGCAGTTTCTATTAATGTTCTGGAAATTTCTATTAATTTTCTAAAAATTTCTGGAATTAAAAAAAAAATATCCTTCATGTTCATGATTTTTTGTTGTTGTTGTGAATTGCCTAAATTGTAAAATTTCCTTTCATTTACGGGAAGCTTTGATGAATACTACAAGAAAATATTGTATAGCTATGAAAGAAAATGATATGAAGAAAATAATTGAAATCTTTGCCATGAAGCAATATCTTTTCTTAGGGAAATGGTCCGTCAATCACTCACAGTTACCGTATTGTACACATCACCTCAGGCATATAATACACAACTATGTTATCACCAGTTTGCAAACAAATTTCTCCTACTAAGACACTTAACATGGATGAGTGATTTTAATCACAAAAGTGTTCTGATTACTCAGCAGTGGCTTCTGTGATCTTATACAAACAAATAACCTTGGGCTACTTGACTGTGGTGTACATTAGGGATGGCAGATGAACAACCATTGTTTGGAGTGGAAACACAATACACTGAACAGAAATCGAGTTGGTAATTGCCATACCTAAGTTTTCAGGATAAACATAGGTGTTGGGTGTAGGCAGGCTTAACGAGAAACTTTTCGGCATGGCCAGAACAATCATAAACACAACTTCTTTTAGGTTTGCATACTTGATTTTTCATTTTCTTTTGGAGGGGAGTCTAGCTTCGCCACTGCTCAAGTTTTCACCCCCTCAAGTCAGACACAGATTTGGGTTCCATAAGAAGTCTCACCTAGCTATCAGTCCCTGATTGAGCATACTATGTCTAGTCTATCAGTTCATATAATAACTTCTATGCAAATGACCTGTTGAATAAGAAAATTAAAGTGGAGTCAAATAATCATGCCTGATATAGCCCTTGGTGCATACCACATGATATATATTCTATATATATATATGATGTATTCTATCCTATGTCCTGCATGGCCCCCATCCATGTCCCACATTGGATCCCTCCCCATGTCCATATGCAGTCACATCCTGTCACACTCCCTGAAATCAAAGTCTTGTTAGTTCATGTTCTTTAGCAACTTTATGCAAATGACCAC
This sequence comes from Chiridota heheva, assembly GCA_020152595.1. Classification (NCBI taxonomy): domain Eukaryota; kingdom Metazoa; phylum Echinodermata; class Holothuroidea; order Apodida; family Chiridotidae; genus Chiridota; species Chiridota heheva. The sequence goes on from JAIGNY010002130.1 coordinate 475,565, forward strand.
AATAATCAAAGTGGAGCTATAATCATGCCTGATACAACTGTTGGTGCCCAAATATTTTAAAGAATTGTAAGGATTTTAAATCTCAAGTGCTACAAGAGAGACACTTGAGGATCTCTAAAGAATATTGGAAAATTATTTCATCTTTAATCGTTTATCTTCGAAGGAAATATCAAATGTTTTGTAGACTTTTTAAGGAAACCAGTCTTCAACCTGACTGAAGTGTTTCTTGAAAAACATTAATGTTTTGTAAGGATGTTCCAGCCTTCCATGAGGGTATCTGAAGAAACTTTAACATTTTCTAAGAAATTCTCAAAAAAAACTTTAATATTTTTGAGGAAATCTCAGGAAAAACTGTGGACGTCCAGACGTAATCACCATTACATTGGTTCACAATATGCTTCACATGCTCACCAAAAACAAAAATTATCCTAATTTTTAAAAAAATTCTCAAAAAAAAAAATGCCACTGCTTTTATAGGACACTTTAATTCATATACATATGCAGTCTGTAGATAGAATTAGTGAGCCTAAAACAACAAGTAACGTAACAGGGGCACTTTTCCAATGGGGACACATTCACTGTACATGGAATGGTCAAAAGTTGCCATTTTCCTACAACTGGGTCAGTAATTATAGGATAAATTCAGTGGTCAAGCAAGCTTATCTTATACGGAAGAGGACTTTAAAAGAAACAAAACGCTAAAGAAATTCCCAAAATCTTATTTTGTTAAGGAGATATTCAAGTTTAAAGCTCTATCTTATCTTTGTAGAAATGGCTGGTGTAGTAAGTCTACTATGGAAGGTTAGTGACCTCACATTCTTAACAATTGTAATGTATTTTAAAGAAAATATATTCAATTTTTTACTATTTTAATTATTTTCCCTCAAACTTTTTCTGGTGGTACATTATAATTATCTTTACAAGATTATATTTTACTACTTTCCCGACACATCCAATGGTTTTTAAGCCACAAAATCAAATGATAAAATATGATAGAATACATAAAGAATCTGAGGCAGTGACATCACAACTAGTCAGATTTCAGTCGTTTGTACATAAATGATACCAACTTCAAACTTAAATATCTCCTTAACAGAAAAAGATTTTTGAGTGCTTTTTTTCACCATTTTCTTTCTTTGAAAGTCTTCTTTCATATAAACTGAGATAAACTTGCTTGACCACTGAACTTATCCTGCAAAGGGCATTTTTGTAAAATAAATATTTTAAAGTGTGCATACAATCCACCATTCTGGCACATTTGACAGTATAATTGATGGCCACTTTTCATTTTCAAAAAGGGGCATTTTTGTCAAATTCAGAAAAAAAAGTGTGATATGGGGAGGGGGACGTGCCCTCTTAGCCATCCCCCAGGTTCCTACACCTATGTACTCCACTGCAGATCCAATATAATTCTCTTTTGTATAAATGACATTCTAATTTTCTTTCTTTAGATTGTAAGGACATGAGTGGATGGACAAAGTCATGACTCATTGTAACTTCATGAAATTATACCATATTTCAAAACAGGTTTCCAATCATTTAAAAAGAGTCAATCAATTTTCAAAGCAATACATGCAAGCAATAATTGTCTTTCATCTGCCTTATGAGATCAATCACAATGTACATTAAGTCACTTTCAACCCACTGATGAAATCTTTGATATGCAATAACTTATGAACGGAATTTTGTTTCTTTAAATTGTCCTCTATCATATATATGAAAATGAAAAATCATGACTTGTTGTTTTCCTTAAAAATTAGTTCCACTAAATTTTGACCACAAACTTACTGTAGCAAACAATGAGACCACTTATCTTACTTAGAATAATTGATCGGGAGAAAATACAATGGGGCCATTGATAAGGGAATTTGATTCTAATTACTTGTGGTTTTCAGAATAAAGAAAATTGACCTGCTTATTTATCAGGTCGGGTCTGAGTTTGAAATTTTAAGGAGCACAACAACTAATGTTATGGGAATATTCATCTAAAAGAAAGAATCAATTCTGATTTCTTGACACATGGTGATTTAGTAGCCCAAGCCCAATCATTGATCACTTGTTAAAATGGTTAAATTTGTGTGAAAAGCACCTTATACAGGTATATCAAGCTCTTCTACAGTTGAGAAACAAATAATATGGCATATGAACTAATACATGCTACACTTTCTACACACAGGTATCATGCTGAGAACAGCTGCATCCTAATAGGCTACAGCTGTTAACATTAGGCCAAGTATTGCCATTTACACACAGTTCCCAGGTACATTTATATCAACATACAAAAATGGTTAAATTTGTGTGAAAAGTACCCCATACAGGTATAGCAAGCTCTTCTACAGTTGAGAAACAAATAATATGGCATATGAACTAATACATGCTACACTTCCTACACACAGGTATCATGCTGAGAACAGCTGCATCCTATTATGCTACAGCTGTTAACATTAGGCTAAGTATTGACATTTACACACAGTTTCCGGGTACATTTATATCAACACACATGTGATTTCTCAAATAAACAAATATCTTCAAGTACTTACTTGATATAGCTACAATCAAGTTATTTTCCGCCTTTATGGTTCTGCAAACTAAATAACTCTATTATACAAACAAACACCTCTTTTAAGGTTGGAGATCAAGCCGTATCCTGTAAAATTGTATCACAAAGCGATACACTGTACTGTAGCGCATTGTTAAAAATGAGGTGCATGTGATATATACATCATAGTGTTCATCTAAACTATAGGAAAAGGTCAAATTCCGACAAGTGAATAATATGGCTTTTCACACAATTTAGAGTTTCCATTATAGCTAGTTCATTTGTCAACTTTATGTAAATAACTGATTTTGAGTTCATTTCATATTATAATATACTATTATGGGGAAATTCTGCCTGTTCTACTCTTCAAAGATTATCTCTTCTTCAGAAACGTACGGTTAGAACTATTTCCAAAGCCCATCACCAAGCTCACTCTCAACCTTTATATCAGTTACGAATGTTAACCCTAAATGACCTATAATTACAATCTTTTCATCTCTGTTTACCAGCATCATCATCAAAACCTTTTACCAAGCTATTAAAACATTTTTCACGCTAAATAATAGTTTGCATAAGTATTCAACACATTCAGAAGATAATCTCACCCCGAGTCACCCAGCCTTACACACGTACTTGTCTTGCTGTGCTGGTGAATTCCTTAAATAGTCAAATAAAAACTTCTACCTCCTTTCCCATGTTTAAAATGCAGCTCAAAACCTATTTATCCTCATATGCCTACTTGAGTGTTTTTGTAAAATGAAAATCCATGGTTATTTTCAGAGAGTGGGTACGTGTGATGGAGGACGGATTAGGTGCAGTAAGGTGGGTGCGATGGAGGACGGATTAGGTGCAGTGAGGTGGGTGCGATGGAGGACGGATTAGGTGCAGTGAGGTAGGTGGGATGGAGGACGGATTAGGTGCAGTGAGGTGGGTGCGATGGAGGACGGATTAGGTGCAGTGAGGTGGGTGCGATGGAGGACGGATTAGGTGCAGTGAGGTGGGTGCGATGGAGGACAGATTAGGTGCAGTGAGGTGGGTGCGATGGAGGGGATTAGGTGCAGTGAGGTGGGTGCGATGGAGGACGGATTAGGTGCAGTGAGGTGGGTGCGATGGAGGACGGATTAGGTGCAGTGAGGTGGGTGCGATGGAGGACGGATTAGGTGCAGTGAGGTGGGTGCGATGGAGGACGGATTAGGTGCAGTGAGGTGGGTGCGATGGAGGACGGATTAGATGCAGTGAGGTGGGTGCGATGGAGGACGGATTAGGTGCAGTGAGGTGGGTGCGATGGAGGACGGATTAGGTGCAGTGAGGTGGGTGCGATGGAGGACGGATTAGGTGCAGTGAGGTGGGTGCGATGGAGGACGGATTAGGTGCAGTGAGGTGGGTGCGATGGAGGGACGGATTAGGTGCAGTGAGGTGGGTGCGATGGAGGACGGATTAGGTGCAGTGAGGTGGGTGCGATGGAGGACGGATTAGGTGCAGTGAGGTGGGTGCGATGGAGGGCGGATTAGGTGCAGTGAGGTGGGTGCGATGGAGGGCGGATTAGGTGCAGTGAGGTGGAGTGCGATGGAGGACGGATTAGATGCAGTGAGGTGGGTGCGATGGAGGACGGATTAGGTGCAGTGAGGTGGGTGCGATGGAGGACGGATTAGGTGCAGTGAGGTGGGTGCGATGGAGGGACGGATTAGGTGCAGTGAGGTGGGTGCGATGGAGGACGGATTAGGTGCAGTGAGGTGGGTGCGATGGAGGACGGATTAGGTGCAGGGAGGTGGGTGCGATGGAGGACGGATTAGGTACAGTGAGGTGGGTGCGATGGAGGACGGATTAGGTGCAGGGAGGTGGGTGCGATGGAGAACGGTTTATGTGCAGTGAGGTGGGTGCGATGGAGGACGGATTAGGTGCAGTGAGGTGGGTGCGATGGAGGACGGATTAGGTGCAGTGAGGTGGGTGCGATGGAGGACGGATTAGGTGCAGTGAGGTGGGTGCGATGGAGGACGGATTAGGTGCAGTGAGGTGGGTGCGATGGAGGGACGGATTAGGTGCAGTGAGGTGGGTGCGATGGAGGACGGATTAGGTGCAGTGAGGTGGGTGCGATGGAGGACTTGATTAGGTGCAGTGAGGTGGGTGCGATGGAGGACGGATTAGGTGCAGTGAGGTGGGTGCGATGGAGGACGGATTAGGTGCAGTGAGGTGGGTGCGATGGAGAACGGTTTATGTGCAGTGAGGTGGGTGCGATGGAGGACGGATTAGGTGCAGTGAGGTGGGTGCGATGGAGGACGGATTAGGTGCAGTGAGGTGGGTGCGAAGAGCTAAGGTGGGGTCTATTATATTCTTGTAAGCATAAACTGTTTTATTATTATTTTTCATATCGCTTAGATATTTATTTTTGCGTTATCCATGTCCATATATCATCATACAGAGGACCATCTTTGTAAAAGCTCTTTATATGCTTATTATGGTCTCCACCACATTAAATATCCACTCTTTCTGTTGTATTTTATCTAAACAAGTGGAAGTATAAAATAAATAAATACATAAATAAATATAACCTTGAGGCTTGAGCACACTGAAAATCAAAGTTATAGGTCTAACTTTCCATTGTTTAAATCATTTTTGAAGTTTATTCAATTGCAATACTTGCAATTTCAGTGCAAAATAAATTCATTATATTAACTGATTTCTCCCAAATCCAAAAATTCATGCAGAGAAAGCATTTTAATATTCTTCAAATATTTTAATAATACATGCAACCTTTCAACTAGACATTGCAAAATGTTAAATCCCCCTGTGACTGCATGCCTTTATTGCTAAAAACCATTACATATCCTACTCCTACTGACACTGCTCTGACTATTGCTCTCCATATTTTCAAAAATGACAAAAAAGTTCCTCTTTTCTAGTTGCAAGATGCCCCTTAATATGAAAGATGAAAAATTCTTCTTTAGGGAACCAAGTGCACATTCCTCCTCCCTTATTTTTTTTTAAATAACAGAAGTGCCCCTTTACCTGAGGAAAGAATCTTAAATGCCCCTCAAGAGGGCACAAACCTTCGCAAGGGGTAGGGAGCACAGCCCCTGTGCCCCACACTGGCCATGGCTCTGACCTATACCACCCATTCTGTGCTACTATATCTGAAAATTTGTTATCAACATTTCACAATTTGATGTGATATTGCCAATAAGGCACATGCTGTCCACATGTGCGGTGTTACCATGCAAGGCATATTGAAGCAGGGAGATGCCATTGCTCCCTACTCGAAAACTCTCACAACCAATGTTCAAAAAGTTTTTCTCTAGCCAGCCAGCCAGCCAGTGGAACACAGTTTGTGAAATTTCCGAAAAGCAGAACTTTTTAACCGAATACTTAGCCCGAAATAGTCAATTTGTTGGACTTATTTTTGGAAAAATGTCCAAATTTTGAGCAAATAATACCAAAACATTTGAGGTTGTTTTTGTTAAAATTGAATAAATATTCCGAAAACTATCCATCTTTTAAATTATGTATGCTAATTTTTCGGAAAATTTATATGAATTTTTCACAAAATTTCCGTTTTTTGCATCATTTCGATTTCACTCTACCCACCTATAACCATCTAGCAATCTACTGCACTATTTCAATTTCTTTAGCTCATTTTCTGAATTTAAAAAAAAAAAAAATCCGGCCAGGGTGGAATTTCGCCCCATGCCTCTATTCCTACACTGCTTCTGTACTCACCCTCCCCTCCACTACAAAAATCCTAGTGACACCACTGGTTATTATCCATGAGCTATGCACCATTGTTCTTCCCAACACCCCACCCTCCCTTCAAAAAGTTGAACAATCAGGATTAAAGTTATACAGGGACATGTTCCAGAAATACAGGAAAGCTTAAGATAATTTATTTTTCGACAAAAAATTGTCATGTTTCGGATAAATTAGGAAATTTGATATCATTCTTCATAGTAAATTAGAAAGGGTAAGACGTTTAAAATAACGATTCAAATAAATGGGAAAAGTAATATTATTTTTTGGAATATTCTTAAAATTTACACAATTATTTGGAAACGGATAACTTAAGACCATAATTCCGAAAAATGTGGAAGTTTAAGCAATATCATTTTCGAAATAATCAGAAAATTTGATATCATGACCTAAAAAAATTGGGGATTTTTATAATCTGGTCGAAACAGCAAAAATTAAGAACATGGTTTGGAAATAATCAGGAAATTTTAGAAACTGATTCAGAAAAATTTAAGAACCAGATTTGAATGAGTCGGGTAATTTAAGACCATGATTTGGAAAAATCGGGAAGTTTGATACATTTTTGGAACAGCTTTTTCAGGAATCCACACGTTTTGCCCAAATTTTAGACTATTTTGCCCAAAAATTCTCAAATATTGGGAGGGTGTGACACCCCTCCCCACACCCCCCAGTCGCAACTCCCGTGCAGTCAATTCCGTTCACATTTTTAATTCATCCAAACTGTGTGCATGAATAAGTCAGCACAATTTTAGATATGCTGATGTAAGCAAGTTTAACATTTTAGGTAGTTCTCGCTGGGCCAACTTTCACCGAAGTGCACCCATTTCTGCTATCTTGACCTACCACCTGGCCTCGATCATGCAAAGAAATCATGTTCTGACTTTCTAACTTGCGTGATTGCAAGTTTTAAATTAAAAGAAAAGGGCCATCAGCAATTTTCAGGCCGATCGAATTGTATCAATTTTAGCTGGGGTGGGGAGGGATAAATTGCTCTTTCTGCTATACCTAGGAGAGGCTGAAGGAATTCAGGTCAATGAGGGTAGAAAATCTAATACGGGCACTTTTAGAATTTGAAACAGAAAAAAAGATCCTTAGTTCCATTAAAGTGCTATAAATGAGCTGCAATTCGCAAGGTACCATTCTGTTCTGGAATAATTCTGTTCTCTGCCGTACCCGTTCATGAATGATCCAAAGCAGCTCCATCTTGGACAAAACTGTTAACCCTTACTCTACCACGCGGCGATATTATCGCCGTTTTGGGTGCCCCGTCTTTGGCCCCGCCTCCCGAGCGCATTTTCAAAAGAGTGCTGGTAGAGTAAGGGTTAATCAACCGCGACATATCGCCAACCCAAAATATAGGCAGCATGATCCGGTGGGCGCCCAGCGGGTCCCAAAGCGGAAGGGGCCCGACTTTTCTGCCTGGAAGACAGAGGACCCTTCAATAATCACGCCTTGATTAACCCTTACTTACCACGCCGCGATATTATCGCCGTTTGGGTGCTCCGTCTTGGCCCCGCCTCCCGAGCGCATTTTCAAAAGAGTGCTGGTAGAGTAAGGGTTAAATCACTGAGGCTATTTTCTACATCAATCATGCAATATGGGATTTATTTTGCATACTTCACCCTCCCCTCTCTCCCATTCAATGTTGAATTGAAGATACAAACCAAGTCCAAAACTTTAAGGGTAGTCGTGTTTGTAGTTGTAAGACTATGAGAAATTGTAACGGAATTTGTGACTGTTCCAACGAGATTTGTCTAACAGTCTCAGATTGCAGCTATATAGCTCTATCATTAATTATCGGGGCACATTCTTCAAATATTAAATGCATGTTAATATATTGCAGCTAATTTTCTATATATGATTTGTGAGTGGATTTTGACTTTTTTAAAGTAGAATAACTTCATATAACTTTTAGAAGGGCATATGCCGTATATTAAGTATCAATTAGAGAAAATAGTAAACAGGAGGTAGTTTTTTTGCAAGGGGTCCCCTTCTAGCGATATTTCAAATTTGTGCAGAATGATAGATTAACATCTCTGATGATCCCAAAATATCAACTATTCAATTGGGTGTTTTGGGTGCCTGAACAAACTCCTAAAAATTTAAAAATCGGAACCTTTTAGAAAAGTTTTTCTGTTAGTATAATGCTACAAATTAAATTAAAAAAAACAAACAGATCAAAGCTTTCCTTGCATCCTTGTGAGACGGAATGAAACCAAGAATGCTTGAACCACGGGGCAACCCCCTGCCCTTCACCTCACAGAAAAAATGGGGGTTAGAATTGCCCTCAATTTCAAGAGGGCAAGGAGGACAGAAGTGCCCTTTTCTACATTTATTTAAAGCGTTATTTTCACCCCTGCTAATAAAAATAATGGTTGTGATACTCAAAAATCTTTTTTTGCTTTGAATAATGTCTGTTGTCAATATCAAAACTGCCACTACTACTGTATTTCTCTTCATTTGTGCTTCTTCACTTTCAGTGAGGGTACCCAGTTTTATCACCATGCTAGGTCTCAAATGGAGGCATAAAAAATGCCCTCTTCTTGAGTTTTGCCTCTTGCTTTTTTGCGTGCAGATGTACCAGAATGAAACCCATGATAGGAACAACAGTGAACTACGGGAAAGTCTTTTATTGTGCATCTTTAATTAGTTTTTAGTACACCTCATAATAATTTTCAGTACAATTTTAATTGAAAAAATATGACTGTAGGCCTAAAGTTGAGGTAAATTGATAGGCTCCAGTTTAATTTTTGATGCTTCTGGTTACCTTGCAGTTGCATGAAAGTATCTTCTTCATTCATTATCTTGATTGCCACCTCCAGTTGCTTAGGACACATTTGTTAAAAAACAAATGAATACATAGGCCTACTTGTCATTTATTTCATTAATTAGATGTCTTAAATATTTCCTATATGCCAAGATTACTCTTCAATCAGTACAGTCCATGGATTTGTGCGTTTGTTTTAGACGGACAATTTGTTTTGTAGGCCTACGATCAACTTTTACGCAACGCTGGCATGGCTGGCGTTCGATAGAATTTGAAATAAATAGGTATATTTACTTCGCCGCACACGGTTAAGAGAAGGTACCAAACGAGGTAGGTAAAAATATTTTCTTTTCATGGCTTTCAGTTCATAGTTATTGAATTTATTTATACATTTTTAAGACCTAGAGGTATATCAGAGGGTTTTATAGTTATGTAAATTACCTTTTTCTGGTTAAAATGAATGAGGAAAAACACTACAAATACCATGGAAAATGTTCGCTAAACAGGAGTGCTTCGTGAATATTCCACAACGCGACTATGATACGCCAATGTAGCGGTTCCCACTGTTAGATGCATAGGATGATGTCTGATGGAGTATTCACAATCATGTAATGGCTATAGTGTATAATATGGTCAGATGTTTATCTGACTAATATATACCCATCTACTGTATTACTGAAATATTAATACTCCACTATGTTCGCTTTCATGCTGTTATACGTATATGGTAAAATGGGGGTGAATTTTAAGTGACAAAATTTTCTCATTAGAAACAAGAACCCTAAAATACCTCAGCTTTTGCAGCTTTCTTAACAAAATTGAACCATTTTAAATAGTAATAATAACAAAGCTTAAGTCAGCTAAAACATGGGAATCTAAAAATGTGAACACAAACATATAGTATGCAGCCTTACAATGCTGTAAGGAAATCCTATGCTTTGCTATTATGCTGTGTAAATACCGTTACTACAATTTATGAAAATATCCGCATATGGCGGATATCAGAAAGCTTGATCTTGCTGCATGTCAAAAACCACTAGCACTGTCTGAGCTTTCCGCTTTACTCATTCAATGAAAGGATCTATTGTTAACCAGCAAGTGCAGTATATTTGCTTACCTTATTAGTTCAGGTTGGTGAAGCAGAAAGCTTACTAAAGCAACAATAGCTATTTAAAGCATTTAGAGCTAAGTGATTTGTTTGCAGAGAGTTTCTGCTTTACTGATTTAATGAAAGGATCTATTGTTAACCAGCAAAGTGCAGTGTATTTGCTTGCCTGATTAGTTCAGGGTGGTGAAGCAGAAAGCTTACTGAGCAACAATAATTGGCTGTTTAAAGCATTTAGAGCTAAGTGATTTGTCTGGAGAAAGCATGCATGACTAAATTCAGTTGTAATTTTTTAAAGAAATATTTTCAGCACAGAGCCTAACAGCCTTTTCTCCTCATGCTTATTTTATTTTTCAGTATCAGAAGGCCTATCATATGTACATGTAGGCCTACTATGTAACCAAAACATTCTCACAAACTGAAAGGAAAATGTGTTAAATTTACACTGACAGATACAGTACATGCATTGACATATTTACAAAACAGAACCTACATAAAACATGTACATAAAAACCCTACCTGCTCTTGAATAAATCACTTTTTAAAACTAAAATCCCAGAGAAATATTGACATATACCTCTAAATGTCAGATTCAATTTACAGTCAGTGCAGCTTGCAGTGCGGGAAATTTAAAACCAGTGTACTGTACATAAACAAATCAGGTGGTACATGTACACATGAACTATACTAGCTGAACAACCCATTGCATGGGAATCCGTATATAGATGCATGATGGAAAATTCCACTATTTCATTGGCGGGAAACTCAAACTGAAGAGTGCACTGTTTGTATTCCAGACACTGCAGTAGTAGGTGGGATTTAGGGAAAATCCCAATTTTATATTTTTACCATATCTATAAGTTACTTGTTGACCTGTGATATATGTAAGTATTGCCAATATGTTTTAATATAAAATGTCAATTATGATGGTTTATGTTAAGGTTAAACTGACATGACTCAGTGACTGTCACAGTGCCATTAAACATCAACAAACCAAACATCATTCATTTAGAGTAGACATTTGAATATAGACCTTGATCGATTAACTTCCATAGCTGATTATACACTCAATGTATGGCTTCAAGGAGACATCAAGTCTGACATAATCCTTATTTCACATGATAGAATCAAAATAACAAATCTTCTGACAAAGTTTTATTACTCCTAAAGAAATAAAACATTTTTTTTGTAATCATCAAAAACTTTAATGATACTACTAAATAGTACCATGGGAGCCACCATTTTGATTTCAAAATATGCAGATTATGATGTCAGCAGCCCAGCAGGATGTTAGAATGCTTTTTTTAATTTTTATATAATCTATCTCAAGTTTTCTAGCTCATGAAAAATTGTTTTCCTTTTGTAAGGGACAAGAACATTTTGTGTAAACATAAAAAGGTCAAAACATGCTATTAAAACTTCTTTTTCACATAATTTTCAAATAAAAACATAATATACAGTTACAAAAAAATATATTACATTCCTTGGTCTCTGTTGGGGAATTAATGTCATCATTTAGATGATTTCAATACAGAAATGAGCAAAATGGCAGCCTCCATGTGTTGACTTTAAAGATGGATAACTTGAGATAGGAATGAGATTTTGACTTGATGTTTTTGGTAGCTGGTTTAGATTGCAATCCTCTATTATATGAAATAAAAATTATATCAGACATTAGGTCTCCTTTAAGGCACTTAATATAGCAATATAATTCAATTATGCCATTTATATCAGGGTCATAGCAGCAGGGGAAGGGAGCCCATTAGCCCCAATGATTTGCAAATGCTATTATTTAAAAAAAAACTTAATTATGTTCCATGTAGTTGTGACTAGACCTAAATCTATAGCTCACTATCCTTTCCCCACCCCAACATTTTAAGGTTTGGTTTGGTTTGTTGATGTATTACAGCACCGCGACAGTCAGAGTCAAGAGGGTGTTAATAAATCATGATCATGGTGTAAGATTTAGGATAGTGAGGAAAAGAAGGTTTGTAAGGGAGAAAAACAGAGAGAATAAAAAAAGAGGAGGTAAGTCAGGCTAAGTGTAGAAAGAAGGAAGGGAGGGGGGGGAGGGGGAAGTTAAATGTGGTGGAAGAGGTTGTTGTTGTGGAGGAAGTTGTTGTTTGAGGAGGAATTGTTTTCGAAAAGGTCCGCGATTGAGGATAGTGAGGAGAGATGAGATCTGGAGTTCTGGTATAAGGGACAGGTTACGAAGATATGCTTGATGGAGAGATCGGTGTTACAAGTGGGGCAGATCGAGACATTTTGATGAAAAAAATTGGTCCACCAAAAAGGTGGGCGATTTATTGCTGATCACCAATCTTTTGTCCCTGCTCATCATGCTAATTAATGCAATCATATTGTAACTATCAACTCAACTCATATTGTAATGTACTTATATGGCTGCAGATAATGCACTCAATATAATGGTAATGCACTTATATTTTGATGCACTATCATTCCCTTACAAAGTCTCAACAAGTTTGTAGTCTCAAAAAGGTTCTGCAGTTTCAAAAACTTTTGTCCTAAAAAGTTTTTAGTCTCATTCATTTGTGTACATGAGTTTTCACAATGTTAATTTTCTATTAATGACCAATTAATCAATACATTACTCTACACTGCACATAGGCCTAACTCTGATCCATCCAAGTTGCATTAAAGACAATGCATTTCCCACAATCCTTGCAATTAAAGTTTCTAAATTAAGAAATGAGCCACACCCACCATAGCTACGCGGTAACTAAGTGGGGACAAACAAAGCTCAAATCCGCAATCGTGCATTACCAATACATTGACATATAGATGTTCGCGAGGCCTGCCGCAAGCTTTGGTCCATTTATGGCACTTCTCTGGATCTTTAGAGTAATTAGCAAAAGGGATAAACAAAATTCACTTTGCTAACTGTTCTGGGTGACAGCAATCAGATTTACAAAGCCTGCAATTTTCGTTCACCATTTTGCTGTCACTCAGTCTGTGTATGCAGAAATTTGTTTTGTACAGTAACTTGCATTGACTACATGATCACGCACCGCTAGCTAGCTGTACCAGTACCGCATAGGACGTTTGCCCCACTTAGTTACACAGCTTTTGTTGCTAGGTAAATTCATGCGATAATTGGTTGAAACAGCTGTCAATCATCTAACACAGACAGGTTAATTGAAGTGAAGGATACCCGTACATCTTTCCAACCATATAGTGCTTTTAGCAGAAAACAATTGACACCTGGACTGAAAAATGTTTATACCGCCCTCTAAAAATTATATCATTAACACAGCTCTTGATAATTAAATTTTGTAGCTTATAAGATTTTTTTTTTTTTGAATGGGGCCTATGAATTTGTATTTCTACATGATATTACTGATACTGATACAAGCCATTTGAAGTTCATGTCAATAACTGGATAGAAAATTTCAAGAAGAACTACCAGACATCACAAACAATACACATCCCCTCACTGCTAATAACATGCTTTCCAGCCTCTGTCACACCTGCCATCCCACTCTCTGTTTCACATATCATACCATGCTACTTTCCTCTCTACAGGAAATCATACATGATATCCGGATACCATTCCACAACATAACCTGTATGCCATCACACCTGCAATCAAGATGACATCCCACCATATGCCTTGCCACCCTGCCCCTTATACCATGCCACACTGTCCCACATCCCATCCCTCCCTGTACCATCCTACCCTATTCCATATGACATCCTTCCATGTACCATGTCACCCTGTCCTACAGGCCATATTCCATCTAATCCTACATGCTATCCCACCCTGTCCCATGTGCCATCCCACCTGAAATCCAGATGACATGCCATCCTGTCTCACATGTCATTACACTTTGTCTCCAATGCCATCCCACATTGTCCCACATGCCATCCCAGCCTGTCATGAAATACAAACCTCTCTGAAACTGGAAGACAAATGGAATGTAGAACAAAAGCTACACACAACATAGAACAAAGCAGTGAGGGAAGTTCTAAACCGCTACAATACTACCTTGTTTCACATGCCACGCCACCCTGTCCCACATGCTATCCCACCCTGTCCTATATGCCATGACATCCTGTCCCACATTCCATGGTACCCTGTCCCACATGCCACCCTGTCCCACATATCATCCCACCCTGTCTCATATTTCATCCTGTCCTCCATGTCATCCCACCTTAATCCTAATTCCTACATCTACCAATCATTCTACCATCTTCCAAAAACATTCTTTCTTCTTACTTCCATCCCCCTTACTCACATGCCCCATTCACCTGCCACCTCCTGTTCATCTACCATCCTTCATTCACCTACCATCCTCTATTCACCTAACATCCCCATTCACCTACCATCATCCATACCCCAACCCAACCTTTGCCATCTACTCATCTATCAAATATACTCTTACCCAACTCATCATTCCAACCTTCATTATAACCTCCACTCACTGCATTGCACTACACCCCCCAGCCTTACCTTAAATCTGACACTTCCAATAGACACATGCTCAACCTTTTCCCCCCCTTATAAACCAGATAGGGCTAATTTATCTGCCAAATCAGAATGAAAATTCAGTACAGATTAATTTGCAGATTATCATGAGTCCACTCTATTCAAGCTAAGACATTGTTTTTGTTGCTATCCATTTGCAAGACACTTCAGTAAAAATTCCATTCAGTTGTCAGATCTATTGTTCAACTTTGAAAATTCAGTAAGATTAATTTGCAGATTATCTTAAGTCTATTATGTGTTCATTCTATTCACGGAAAGACATATTGTTTTTTTGCTATTCATTCGCAAGACACTTCATTATGAATTCCATTTAGTTGCCAGATCTACTATTCAACTTATTTTCATCCCAGAACAATCCTTTAATTGCTGCTATTTCAAGTCTGGAATTCATTTGTTCTCCTTTTTATAAATTTCTTTTCATAAAAATAGTTGGAATTTCCTTCCTAGGGTAGCAACCTGTTGTTCCCTAGTAGCTGGACAATTTATGAGGCTAGACGGACAATAGATGTGGACAGACAGATGGACAGTTGAACAGATGAATGGTAAAGATGCTATATTACCTCTTAACCAACTTAGTTGGCGAGGGGATAATGAAGAAATACAAAATGATGGGCAAATGATGTAATCATTGGTGGCATTGAAACAAGGGGTTTAGTACTGAATTTTGTTGTGGTGGTGGTTGGTGTTAGCTTGGGCTTTTTATGGGGTGACTAACCCTCCTTAGCCTGTAATCTTATGTTATATGTTATTTCAACACAAAATGACAGCCTTTATGTTACAACTTGGAGCATGGATGAGGGATAACTTGAAAACAGAATATGGTTTTAAGATATGGTTTTTGGCCACACGTTTCTTTTTTAATTCTCTATCGCATATAATGTTTAAACTTTTGACTTTATGTCTCCTTTACGACGAACTGACTTGCAATTTCATGCATGAAAAACTGCTATCCATAGAAAATTGACCAAGTTTACATCTTTTGGAATTTTAGGAATATGCAAATCTATGATGTATGAACAAATATATTTAACCATTTTCTGATGTAAATAAATTGTTTTTTAATTCTGTGATGATTTGTTGAAGGTAAAAGGGCCTATAGTTATTAGTCATAATACTGCCAATAGTAATATGGCCAGCAACGTTATTTCCAAAACATGATCTTGGCCCCACTCAGAATTTTATTCCACTATTACTAGGAAATAAAATCAAACTTTTTTGCTCGACAAACTATATTTGCTGCAGAATCCTATATCTTTAAAATCAGAATGTCCTTATTACACACAACAGGCTATAAGCCTTGATAGGGAAATACATAACATTACACTTACAGTATTGACCAGTCAGAGTTGAAAAAATACAATATGCAAATTTCCCAATCCTTATTCGGGGGTATCTATGATTTCAGGTGGAAATTATAACATTATTATAAAAGGCTACAGAAAACTGGTAAAACATTTCCTTTTCCAGAACCACAAATTTTAATTGATTAAACTGGTCATCTCCTTTTCATGTTTTTTTTTTAAAGCACACAGGGGACAAATTTCCCAGTTCTGGTGACAGTGCTTTTTATGCAGGAGCAGTGAATTTTGAAACATTATACTGTTCCAGTAGAATGGTGTTCTTTTGACACACATATGACTGCAATGATCCGTAACTTGGTATCTGCTCAAAAAATGCATGTTGTCAAACAAGATTATTATAAAAAAATTTTTTGCTTTTCCCACCTTGCACAATCAATCATTGATACACATATGCCAGGCTGCTTGCACGAGTATAACTACTGTACATAACAGAATGTACATTATGTACATGTAAATACTACATACATACATATTGACCAATATTACATACCAATTACATAAACAATACTACACACATACACAAGTTAATCAATACAGTAGTTGTAAATTAAGACCATTTGGAAGGAAGGAATTTGTCTTGTTATAGGCAGAAAAGTTGGAACAGTGAAATTCGGAACAGTATTATGTGACAAATTACTGTTCTGTGGAAGTGGCAACAAATTTAAATTTTGACTCCTGGCACAAGTTTCACAATTACCCAAGAAAAGAAAATACTACTCAATATTTTATGTTTGTGGAAAGAACTGCAAGATTTTTCAACCATTTAACAAGTACCAACCTATATCCAGGGACTCACCTGAATCTTCATCTATATTTAAATATGGAACCAGGTAAATCAATCAGCATGTGGTGGTATTGTTATATTTATGTAGCCAGGTGTGGCTCAAATCAACACCTATCTCAAATCAGCGAGCGTCTTCCTTTTACAGTAACTGGTAGCAGTGGTGTAGAGCTGAATGTTTAGGTCCAGGGCTCTCGATTTGTAATTTTCAAATTTATTGATCGACAGGCTGCAATGCTTTGCCCACCCAAAGAAAATGAATAAGGTGTGGGTGGTGGGTTAAAATCATTAACACACAGATTTGCACAACACTTATCAAAAAGGGTTCAGTCATATTCACCCCCCCCTCCCCTCCCCCCCTTCCCCGCCCTTTCACCTCCCCACGGCTTCTACACCACTGGATGCTAGTGAATCAGCAAGTTAAAGGAGTTTGGTTAAAATGTGAGTGTTTCACTTTTTGTAAGTCATGAGAATTTTTGATACTTGATTGTACCATGAAAGATTACTGGTTATCATAGATTGATTGTGGAATAATGGGGCAGGGTCAGGTAAGACAAAGGGCCATAAGCACAAAGATAACTAGAATGGTAAATCCGTCATGGTTAGCATGCCCATGCAAACTGACACCCATATCATATGATCTGGCCAATTATAAAAATGGCATCTCACAATTGAGTCCCACCTGGCATCCCATGTCCCACATGGCATCCCATGTCCCACATGGCATCCCATGTCCCACATGGCATCTCATGTCCCACATGGCATCCCATGTCCCACATGGCATCCCATGTCCCACATGGCATCCCATGTCCCACATGGCACCCCATGTCCCACATGGCATCCCACCCCATGTCCCATATGGCATCCCACCCCATGTCCCACATGGCATCCCACCCCATGTCCCACATGGCATCTCACCCCATGTCCCACATGGCATCCCACCCCATGTCCCACATGGCATCCTACCCCATGTCCCACACGACATCCCATCCCATGTCCCACATGGCATCCCACCCCATGTCCCACATGGCATCCCCACCCCATGTCCCACATGATATCCCATTGGTTCCATAAGGAGTCTCATCCTAGCTATCAGTCCGTTATTGAGCATACTATGTATAAAAGTGTCAGTTCATATAACTTATATGCAAATGAATTGTTGAAATGGGGTGGGACGCCATGTCCCACATGACATCTCATATCATCCCATGTCCCACATAACATTCTATCCCATGGCAATCCACCCTATGTCCTGCATGGCATTCCACCACATATCCTTTGTGGCATTCCACCCTGTTCCACATGGCATCCCATCCCATGTCCCACATGGTAGCCCACCCCATGTTCCACATGGCATCCCACATTGGCATCCCACCCTATGTCTCACATGACGTCCTATAAGCTCCATAAGAAGTCTCATCCTAGCTATCACAGTCCCTGATTAAGCATACTATGTATTAAAGTATCACTTTATATAACTTATATGCAAATGAGTTGTTGAATAAGAAAAAAATGGTGGAGTCAAATATTTGTGCCTGATATAGCTCTTGGTGTATACAACATGGTAAATATTATATCATATGTCCCTCATGGCCCCCATCCATGTCCCACATGGTATCCCTCCCTATATTTATATGCAATCACATTCTGTCACACTCCCTGACTAAGCATACTAAATAAAAAAGTCTAGTCAGGTCATATACTGTAGCAACTTTATGCAAATGAGCATAATAATAAAGGTGGAGTTTAAAAAATCATGCCTGATATAACTGTTGGTGCCCAAATATTTTGAAGAATTTTAGGGATTTTAAATCTCAAGTGCTACAAGAGAGACTTGAGGATCTCTGAAGAATATTGGAAAATTATATAATTTTACAGTTATCTTCTAAGAAAATATAAAATGTTTTGTGGACTTTTTAAGGAACTAGTCTTTAATCCTGTCTTAAGTATCTCTGAAAAACTTTAACATTTCATAAGGAAATTCTAACCTTCCATAAGGATATCTGAAGAAACTTTAACTTTTTCTGAGGAACTCAGAAGAAACTTTAACATTTTCTGAGGAATTCTAAAAAAACTTTAACATTTCTGAGGAAATTCCAGGACAAATCTGTGGACGGCCGGACGGCGTAATCGCCATTACATAGTTTCGCATAAATCCTTCGCATGTGAACCAATACAAAAATCAAACTTTTTTCTCAAAAGGTGAAGGCAACTCAAATCCCTTTGGCATCAAATTAAGAACAGCTTCTCTGAAGAGAACGGGACGGAATGCTCTTCTGCAAAGTCTTTCTTGAATAAAGCTGTACTGTACATATAGTTTTAATAAAGTCTGTCAATATATCAATTACAGCCCAATGCCATTTTAATATATTTCAGTAGCACCAATATAAGTCAAGGTTTTATAGAGCCACCTCCAAGGAAGATTTGCCACCTCTTGCTAAGTGGGAACACAGGTGTTGGAACTTGGAAGTATACTTATGCCAAGAGTTTGGTAATAACACAGGGCCAGAAAGTTCTAAAAATAATTACCTATCTTAAATTACCTGTCTTAATTTCTCCCCATGGCTTGAATTAATTCAGAGAAAAAAACTGGGAACAAAATTATTTAATTCACTTACTTTTAATTCACTAATCTTAATATACTATAATTCATACAGTATATCATCATATGGAGAACCATCTTTGTTAAAACTTTTATAAGCTTGTAATGGTCTCCACCACTTTAAATATCCCTTGTTTCTATTGCATTTTGTCTGAAGAAGTGGCAATGAATATGTAATTACAATTATACAACTGAACAAACAAGGCAATTAATTGGCAACATGAAAAGAAGGCAATATTTTAGAATTGATATAGCACCACTGAAATTATTAACCACATCACTTGCTACACCTGAGGGCAGAAACATAATGGAAAGTGCCTCACACTTGATGACTGTTCAACTAAGTTTTTGAACAAATGCCTTTTAATGCGTTGCAAGAAAACATTATAAAAGCTAATATTCCTTCAAATTTGGCAGAGACAAAAATTTGCATATTCAATCATAATTTTCCTCAATCATTTGCATAACTGTTAAATGAATTTGTAAGAACGAATAAAAAAACAAAACCTAGGTAAATTATAGGTATGAAATATATCTGAGAAAAATATTTCCCAACCAGTGAAAAACATATTTTTAAGAAGTCGCTTCATTGCAAAGAAATTGAGAATGTGATGCTAAGTTTTTAAGAATTCTAGTCAGTGCATGTCCTAGCTAAAAGTACAAGTGTTGTTAAAACTTTCCTTATTTTGACCGGAAGCTCGTAGGGAAACCTGCAATAAGATTGAGCAGCTGAGGGAACCACAGTTGGCCGGGCCAGTTGGGAGCTACCAGTAGAAACATGTCACACTGATCGTACATCACCTTGCCCAGTATTCTCGGTACCAGTGCGAACGGTGGAAAGGTGTAGCCCACAAAGTGGGTCCACATGATCGTGAACGCGTCGACTCTCCAGACTCTCGGGTTGGGTGTCAGAGCACAAAAAATTGGTAGCTTGTGGTTGTCCACGGACGCAAACAAATCTACGTTCAGGAGACCGAAGGTCAACCAGATCGCCTCAGCCACCTGCAGAAGGAGGGCCCATTCTGTGAGGGCTCCTTGGAGGCAAGATAACAGATCCGAGATCGTGTTCTCCTTGCCTGGAAGGTGGACTGCCTGGAGTGTGACCTTGTTTGTCATGCACCAAGACAGAAGGGACTTGGCTAGGATCCAGAGTCTCCTGGATGTCGTGCCTCCCTGTCTGTTGCACTAACGCCACTACCGTCGTGTTGTCGGTGCGTATAAGAACGGTCTTGTTCCATACCTGTGGTAGCAAATGAACAAGAGCCCGGCGTACTGCCTTTAGTTCCAACAAATTGATGTGCTGACCGCACCAAGTGTCACTCCAAAATCCCGCTAATTGGAAGCACCCTAAATGCGCTCCCCACCCCATCAAAGATGCATCGGTTACCATTGACACTGAAGATCTGACGGGTGGAAAAATCGCTCCCTGTGACAGGTAAGAGTGGACGCACCACCACCAAATGTGGGGGACCACTGCCTGTGTAGGGGAAATGAGGACACTTAAGGTCCCTCCTGGATGGGACGAAATGATCCAGTGATGAAATTGTAGATCCCGCATGTGAAACCTGCACATGGGGACCACATCTACTAGGCTGGCTAGGTATCCTAGGAATACCAGCCACGCTCTCACCGGCGACGCCGGTTGAGAGAGGAGGACGTCAGCTCCCGCCCTCACGGCTAAGATCCGCTCCTCCGTCGGTCATATACAATCTTGTGTAAAATCCAGGACTGCTGCCAGAAAGGTGAGAGTCTGAGAAGGAACTAGATTAAACCTGGCGAGGTTGATTATTCACCCTAAGTTCTATGTCTTATGACTACGTTCGTGTGTTTTGTGACGGTGGTTGCGTCTACTGCAACGATAAGCCAGTTGTCTAGGTACATAAAGATTCTAATTGCTTTCGCAGGACGGCTGCTAGAACTCTCGTAATTCGGGTGAAGACCCTTGGGGCAGTCGATAGCCTGAAGGGTAACTCCCTGAACGTGTATGTAACTCCCCCGAATTGGAACACCAGAAAACACCTGTGTTCCTCGAGCATCTGCACATGCAGATATGCGTCCGCAAGGTCGATGAAGGTGGCCCACATGCCCCTCATCAACTGAAGAAGGATGAAGTGAATCTTAAACATCAACGGACGAATGAACCTGTTGAGTGGTCTCAGATTGATTGGGCACCACTTGTTCCCCTTCTTGGGGGCCAGGAAAAAGTTGGACATTACGAGGTTCCTGGGAGGATTCGAGATGAGGGTGATGGCATTTTTCGCCAACACCTTTTCGATCTCTGACCTCAACAACTCTGCATGGTCGCTTAAATAAGGCGTGGGGGTGGTAACTTAAATGGTTTGTAGCATCCATTTGTCTGTGGTGACTCTCCCATGCCTCTGAAAATTTCCGGAGGCGTCGGGGGTGGGTGAAAAGCGCTACCCCTTGCCTTCCCCCACCCTTGGGAGAAAGAGACACCTGCTCTGGGTGCAGAGGGGAAGAAGCATTGACCGCTCTCTGCCACATTCACTCTGCCAGTTCATGAAGTGGACTCCGGGCGAGAGGAAGAAGTTGTATTGGGCCCCATTACTGTATTACGACGATGATTGACCCGTCGCCGGGTAGACGTACCCTGGCCCTGAACAGGGGCAGGAAGACTGCGACTTGCGGGAGGAGAAGAAAAAGGCTGTCCTCGCTAACAGCTTCTTAGTATTCCAAAGATCGTCTTGTCGGCCGGCTTGGCGGGATAGGAAATCTCGGAAGTGACCTGCAAATAAGTCCGGGCCTTCTGTTGGGAGGTGCCGAAAGTCCGTCTGAGTGGTTCAGAGAGTCCAAGGAGAGGAAGAACATTCTCGCACCTCTCCATAACTACCTTTGCAGAGACTCGGGCAAGTTGGTCAACTGTCGCGTCGAGCAAATTCGAGAGTCTGGTTTACAAAGGTGCGGTCATTGTAAGGATGTCAGCTGGTAGATGTCTACACAGAACCGAGTCTAACCCCTCTTTCACCCATACAGCAAGGGCTTGGTATTTAAAGCCCCGCAGCATGGCCCAGTCAACAGCTGTTAGGGAATCCTCCCTCCGCTGGACCGCAGGATCAAGAAACTTCTTGATTCTGGCCGCGGAGCTGGACACCGCTGCAGTGCTGCTAGCGGGCTGGCGTAGGAGTTGCCACACTCCTTCCAGGATCAAGGGGGTGCCTATATATGAGCGCCTGATAGGCAGCTAATTGGACACAAGTGGCCTTGTCAACCTCTTTGTTGTAGGCCATCCAGTCCCTGTCCAGGGTCCTGGCCCAATGCTGAACTCTGTTCACCAGGGAGGCATCAATGGGGAATTGTCTAGCCATTGGCTTAGTGTCCCTCGAGGCTGAGCTGAGTCAGTCTATGCTGAGACTGTGGGCCAGCCTCTACAAGAGGTGTTTCTACAACATCCAGCTCAATTTCCCATTCTAAGAAATCAAGGAGCTGGAAAACCCGCTCCCCTTGTAAAAGGGGGTCCACTGAAGGAGGTGGCGGAAAGAGGACCTCGTCCGGTACCCGGTAGGATACGGAGGTCCCATCCAGAGCGGTCTGCATCGTTGATGCGTCACTGGGGATGACTTGAACCAGGGCAGTGGGAGGAGTCCCAGTTCTGGGGGGCTGGTCCCATGACTTGGGGTGTCCGGAGTCTCCACCGGAGGGTCCAGATCGTCCAAAAAATTGACATAATCTCCGGAGGGATAAATGTCAAGGGCATCCTCCTCCGAGACCTCAGGGTTGGGTGGATGCCATGCCGCGGCAGTGGCAGCTGCCGGGGTGCGAAGTAGTAGCCTCCACTCCAGCGCCTGGGACACCAGTGTCAAGTGTCTGCTTGAAAGTGTCCTTGAAGGTGGGATCCTTGAGGGGGTTCCCCTGTGTCGCTTCCTTCACTTCCGCCTGGAATCAGGGGAGGGCCAGGAAGAGGAGGACTGGTAACATCGACTCCGTCCTCTCCTATGAGTACTATCCCGTTCCCTGTCCCTCCTCCAGGGCCTGCCTCGCTCAGGAAAGTGGGCTGCTGAGAGTGGGCTGCTGAGAGTGGACTGCTGAGAGTGGGCTGCTGAGAGTGGGCGACGGTCTCGCCTCCCTAGCGAGAGGGGGCTGCGGCTTAGACTTGGGTGGCGGTAGTGGTGGGGGAAGACGAAGACAGACTGTCTGACCGTCACTTCTCCGGTCTCTCCGTTGCTTTTTGAAAGTGCTGGTCATGGTGGAGTCTATGTTCGGACCATGCCGCTTGATCCCAGTCGCTGCACAGAGTACAGGGGTTGGACTCACAGCATAATCTGCACACGTAACACATGAGATGGATGTCACTGGAGCGTAACTTAAAGACGTATTTACATGTGACGCATCGACATCTTGAACATCACCAACACTCGGGGATCTGCCCCCCGTGTCCATGATACTGGTAAAAAATATTGCGGAACTGTAACTTCCAACACGGAAAATCTTACTGAGGCAGTTCACATGGCCACGGAACTGCGTAGCAAATGGCTACAGGAACAAGAAGAAAATAGCTCTCGTGATGCTATACTTTTCGTGAAGATTGTCACTTATCACCTGACCACGTAGCTTCGTAGCTAGCAATTCTATTTCCGGGATTATCGTACGGTGTACGTTATCCCGTTACAAAACTCTGGAGCCAAACCGACCTGTTCACCGGAGCTGTATGGACCCGTAGGCCGTGGAGCCGTATGGAGCCGTCCAATGGACCCATATGGAGTCATCTGATGGACCCATATGGAGCCGTCACGGACCCGTGAACACGGGTCGTGGAGCCGTACACACCCGTGAAAGTAAGGTAATGGCTCATCAGCGAGCTATAAAATTACTTATAACTCACCTATTACCTCTTTGGGTGCGGCCTTTTTGTGGCCCCATTGGTCCCTACATGAAACCGTGGTCCACAGCGGTGTACAAAGGAGTAACCCACTAAAAATAGACGAATCACCAATTCAGTAGCTTTGAAAAGGGAGCGCTAGTGGTTTATTCTATGTGACGTCTGGGACGCCACTTAGCTGATCAAAATATACTCTGGTAACTTACGTTCAATAGACCACTTCGTGGCCCTGCCAACTCAGTAGCATCGAGTCAGAGGCCTCCAGGAGTTGAATCAGGTAAAAGTTAACAAAAGTAAACTACAGACTAACACAGACCTCCACGGCTCAGTAGAGTCGAGTCCGTGGTCATGGTGTAAGCAGAAAATCTGAGACTATAATGATTTATATCACCTTTTCGCGTTTTGAAAAAATAAAAATATATATATAGAAAATATATATACTTACACCAAGGCTCCCCTACGGGGGATGTACTTACGACCGTTACGCGGGCAAAACGGGTCTGCGGGAGATGTCAACCATAGTGAGGTAAGCCACAGCAATTTAGTACATCAAAAAATTGTAGCAGAAAAATCACTATCTGAAAACGTTTTTAAACCCGAGAAAATACACAAAAAGGAAATTCTTTAAAAGCACAGGAGTAGTGTGGAAAACACGAACCACTTTGTAACCTGGTGTCTGTGGTAATGAAAAAAGAGATTAATTCTCCTGAAAAGAGGACGCCAGTGAGACCCCTTCAAGATCTCTCCAACGCCCCAAAATTCAATCTTGAAAATTAAAAACTCTTGTCTTAATCATATGAAAGAAAAATGAACACATGACAAGTACTGATAATATCAAATAAAATATAGGCTCTCTTGTAACAACTGTAGCTCCTTGGAGCTGTATGAAGCCGACTCCTCAAACACCCTGTGGTGATTTTGGCCCAATACACATGCGCCAACATCAAAAGAAGAAGTTGGCCTAATGCATAAAGAACCTGTACTGAAGATATCCTAACATGTTAATACAATGCATAGTATAACGCTAGGCTCTCCTCGTGGAAGGGCGGCACCGAAGGTGAAACACACCTAAACCCAGAGGCAAAAGGTCCACTAAACAGGCACACTGGGTGCTCTAGGGACTAAAACACCCGCCGCAAGAGTGGGACTCTCTCGAACTAGGCACCCGTTTTGTACGAATGGAAGCAAAAAAACTCTGTCCTAAGTGTAGGCTTAATTGGAAAGTCCTGCGAGTAGGACCAAAGAATTCCCGGTCCCATGGCTACCTTGTCTTACCTCAGAGGACCTATAAAGGATAGCAGAAAAAGGCCGAACAGCGTAGAAACCTGCCTGGTAGAAGCTGCAAGGGAGACAATTATTAGAAAAGGTAAAAATTTCTAAAAGAAAATTTGACCAGTTCCAGCGATGTTGTAATAACAATGCGCTGAAAGGAAGTGAGGGTTAGTAGAGATGATATGGAGGTCAGGGCTGGGCTGGTAACTATGTTTTTAGGTCAGTTAAAAGTGCGTTAAAATATCCTTTCAAAACTGAGACGTTTATATCAAGTTCACTTAACTAAAATAATCAAGAATGTTTCAAAAACCCTATAAGATGCCCAATATTTACATAAAGACAGTTGACCCACTGAAAACATTCTCTTATTTTTATGATTTACAGAATTCAAAAATATTAAAAGATGCACAATTGTCACGTGACGGCGACACATAAAGACCTGCAACAAAAGGTCGAAAATATTAATCAATCTATTATTTCTTGGTATATTCAGCATTTAATTTGAGGTGCCTGCTGCCTTGAGCTGGCAAAGACCTACCACGGGATAAATAGGCCTATGAATATTGTGGGATCAACATGTTTCTTCACATGTCACTCCCCAATCAATTCATACAAGTGGAGTGCGTGGCTACATTTTGCCCTTGTCTCTCAAACGTTAAGCCCACGCAACTTTTTTCGACAGAAAATTCAACTAACCATTCCCGCATCCTATGATTTTTGGACATGGTGTGATCTCTAGTTTTCAAACCTCTTTCTGCCCATACTTGACATTTCCCGCCCCACCCTCTACTATGAGAAAAAAAGATAAGGTCACCCTCATCTATCTCCCATAATCTCAGCCCCTACAACTCTCAGCAATACACCAATCACCTGCAGTCATGCTCCACGTGGCCAGGCATGGTCCTCATCACATTGCGTCCCCCGCCTCTCCAATGGAAGGGCAATAGCAGTTTTATTCGCATATGCCCCGTACTGAGGAGCATGCACAACATTTGGTCTAGCGTAAACAAACCCTTATTTCTGACACTTCACTCATGTGTATCAAAATTCTTGCAAACAGCTCTGTAGTACTATTACACAGACTTACTACAAATAAGCCAACATGCCCACCCAACGAGCGAAGCTCAGAATGATACTGGAATATCCACTTTAAAGCCAAGAAAAGGGGCCACAACTATCTAATCAAAGGTATGTGGTCTTTATCAAACTTTTCTTAATCTTAACAACCCTCTGATTAGCCTCTAAATCCCCCCCCCCTCCCCCCACCTCCCCATCTTTGTAATCCCATAACGGTGTCACAATCTATGGCTTGATTTTCCGTTTTAACTTTAAAAACCAAAACAAGGTAGCATATATAACTAATCATTTGCCCGATTAAAACTTATGGTATAAGCGACCAGTTTAGGATACTTTTCCTACCAGGACACGAAAGATTGGGGTATTTTGTGATGTACAGTATATTGTGTGACACAAACCCACACACACAAACCCATACGCGTTTAGACCCTAAAACTGGTGACATCTCCATAATCCTACATAACTGGTGACCATTCACCCATACATGTGTAGACAATACAACTGTAATATTTACAGTGTACATAAGCAGGTGAATTTTGACCCAAATTCTTCCGGCGTAGGTCCATAGGGATGCTAAGGAACATTTTTTCGGTAGTTTTTTGGAAGTTACAGCAGTTTTTCAAATGGAACATAGCTTTTCATAGACATTTGAAAGATTTGTAATGCTCTTTGTAAGTACATGGGTTATTTACTTACTAGGTTGTTTATCAAGGTATTTTATTAGATGTCTAAATGTGAGTTTGGCCAAGTGTACAAACATAAGATAGTGAAAGTGCAGTAAGGAATATGTTCGTATCACCCTAGGGAAATCCCGGTAGTGGAAACCAGAAATGAGTATTATCAACACTAACAGTAGTACAATAATGTGACTACTACACAACGCTTATAAATACATACTCTAATTTCTTCCTTATAAACCAGGTAGGGCTTTTTATTTAGCAAATTAATTTCTATTCAAAACAAAAATTTCTATTCATGCTTTTGTTTTCTAGCACTAGTGAGGTGAGGCTTTATTGTTTGATTTTTTTCATGCCAGACACAAATATTTGAGTTGCTATTCATGTTAGGAATGCATTTGTATATTTTTTGAGGCAGTCTCCATTATATAAATATCCTTTCAAGCAAGCAACCAAAAATAGTTGGAATCTTCCATTCCCAGTAACTGAACAATGCATGTGGATGGACGGACAATGCATGTGGAAGAATGGACGGACTAACAGAAAATATGCTATATCCTCTATTCACCAACTTTGTTGGCAAAGAATAATAATACATTAGCCAGTAGAAGAAACTGCATAGATCCCATTAATATTTGACATCAGTACCAGCGCTGGCTGAGCTTTAAAATTAACTATGTACGGCATGTTTCCAGGTTAAACTTTTTTGACAATAGGAGAAGAATCTTTAATTATTGGTGCACTCAAAAATAAGTTATAAATGATTATAAAAAAAAGCTAAAATGAATACTACTATTGGCATAGGGTCTGTAAATAAAACATGTTGTAATCATGAGCTACAATTTTTTTTAAACTCATTGAAACACTTATTGAAAGTATGTAATGCTATTCATGGACCTATTGTAAATTATTTCACATTTGGAAATCAGAAATGTTGGAAATTATTTGTTCTGTTGCTTCTTTAATCCCTATTCTTTCAATTGTAATTAAATTTTGGAATTTTAATGACATTTTTATAAGTTTATTGATGCCACCAGTGTCCCCCTCCCCTACCTCACTATATTAACAGTCCTTCCCTCCCCCTCCCCATTTCAATGTTAGCCCTTGTTACTGTTTTTCCTGGAAATGACGTTAAGAAAGATATCAATTCAACATTGAAAACGAGGGAGGGGCGGGGGGTTACAATTTCAAAAATAATATTAAAGAAATACAACACTATAACAAATGTAGTTCTCAAAATACTAAATTGTTTCAACAATCTTGTCCAAGATTGTCTAAGAAAAGAATGTCAATTTTTCGCTTAGATTAGCTTGCATTATTTCTCAATATTTGATGTTTTTTGAGTGTGTAGAGAAAAATTAGCAATATAAACTTCAAAGACAATAATCTATATGATGAATAAGAATAGACTTGGGGATTGGAATAAATAAATAGGTCAAAGAAAACTTATTTTATGTGTTTTTGAACATTGCAAATGTCTGAAAATTTGTGTGCTTTTCGGGAATTAAATGAAGAAAAATAAATTACAATAAAAAAAATTGTGGTTAATCTTAGCATATGCATGAAACTATACTCAATAAAAATCAAACAAATAGAAGGAAATGTCGACCCTCATGTATCGACAGGTTCGAACCCATGTTCCAATGATTTGAAATCCATCCTATTACCCGCTACCCCACTGTGATGCTCGTAACATATAATTTAAAAAAAAGCCATCGATTCTTGAAATAAAATAGGTAGAATGGTAGAGCTGCGAATTACGTGAAATCTTTATGCAAATCAACAAGTAAAATCGTTTAATCAATTAATTTCTTATTTTCTTTTTAATTCAAATATCACTTAAATTCTTTTCACTGATTGCGTAAAACATTGATATCAGTAAAAAAATGCAGGCTGAAATGCTCTACCATTGTTTTTCTAAAGTTTGATTCATCAATATGATTATCCCTGACTTTTAGGGTAGAACATGGAGCTCTTTCATATTAAAATAATATACAAAAACGATCCCCTATCCTTCTTCAATGTATTTACCAATCACGCCCACCTCCTCCCATCCTTTTTTTTTTTAAATTAAAACTGCCTGATCAATTTGTCGCAAAATTGACCAATTTGAAGTGAAAATGACATGCTTTTCATGAACCTACTTTTCTTATTGTAGATTATTCCACATTACAAATCACACATGCTGGAAATCCCACCACAGGCTTCCCTTGAACCCCACCTGACCCATGGCCTCCACCGCACTGGATGCACTCTCAAGGGCCTCCAACCCACCACACCAAACTTACATCACTGATTGAACATTTATAAATCATCAATGCTATCTTTTTTGTAGGTCATTTCACCCCTCTTTTAAGAACTTTAGTAGCTTGATATAATTTTTCGGACAATGTCATATTTTTCAAGACGTTTCCTGTTCCACTATGCTACTTCAATATATTCTCCAATAACCCACCCTCCCTTTTGGAATTGAATTAACACTACCTGACCAATTTGACACGAAATGGACCAATTGACAGATTTTGGGCAGAACTTTCCAATTTGTATTTTGTTTTTACAAAATAAGTGTAAATTTTTTCAAGAATATTCTGTGATTTTCTCAGACAATCTTGGACAAAACTCATTGAAACACAATATTGAAAATACGTGATGCTATTCATGGACCTACTTTTCTATTGTAAATTATTTCACATTTGAAAATCGGAAATTTTGGAAATTTATCTATTGAGAGGGGGTAGAGGGTTACAATTTTCGGAAAATTTTTTAAAGAAATACAACACTATAATATTTGTTTGTTTGATGAGGGCTTAATGGCACCACGACAGCAAGGGTCAAATTGTGCCTGAGAGGTTAGATCATTCCAGAGGTAGAAAGGAGAGTAAACAAGGGGAGATTGAAAGAAAACACGAGAACTAAAAGCCAGAAAGCTGGGATTGAGAGAGATGTATGGGTGAAAAACAAAGTAGAGAGAGAGGGGCTGGAAGAGGAGGACTAAATATGGTTGTAGAGGGAAGCATGCTGAAGAAAGGAAATAATATTATCCGGAGTTTTTTTGCAAGAGCTCGGCTATTGGATTGGAGAGAGGGAAGCTCTGGGAAGGTTGTACAGGGGGCAAGTTAGGAAAACGTGATAGACTATGAGGGTGCAATGGCAATTGTTGCAGAGGGTGGGGAGCCAATAAGGAGGTGGGAGAGAGTGAGATGGGTGTGACCTATTTTAAGGCGGGTAATGTGGACGCTGTCGACACGTGATAGGTTGTAAATGGTGGGTTTCATCAGAATGGTGGACATGATGACGTGGATTTTGTTATCAATTTGGGAGTCCCATGAGGTTTGCATGCGGCCACAAACAAGGGAAGTGATAAGCGGTTTGATGTCAGAAAGAGTTTTGGGAAAAGGGGTAGGTGGAAGGTTGAGAGCAAGCTTAGCGGCTGCATCAGCCTTGTCATTGCCAGGGATGCCAACATGGTTGGGTATCCAGAAGAAAAGAATATGTTTCCAGCAGAGGAAGGGGGAGGGGGCCGAAGGAGTTTACGGAGGATGAGGTGAGATGTGGGTTTATTCCATTTTACATTGAGTGATAAAGTAAGGACAGTCTTGGATTCGGAGAAGAAGGCAAAGTAGCTGAGCGGGAGTACTCAATAAAGTTGAGGGCAGGAGGATGGTCTTGGCCTCGGCCAAGAAGATGGATGAGTAGTCTGGAAGCCTACTACTGAGGGTGATGTCTTGCATGACGGCAACATCAGCTGTCTTGTCGCCTTTCTTGGAGCCATCAGTATAGATGGAAGTGTAGTTTGAGTTGGTTTTTGATTTGGTTGTGGAGGTTGATAAAGAGGTTAGGATGGGTTTGGGTTTTGTAATGAGTGGAGAGGCCTAGGTGGATAGAAGGGAGGGGGGTGGCCCAGGAAGGAAAAGTGGGCCAGGAGAAAGTGCTGAGAGTGGTAAGATTAATGCCAAGATGGAGGTCTGATTTGATATGTAAGCTGAAGGAAGGGGATAGGGTTTTAGTCCTATCAAAGAGGGTGGAGAATTTGGGGTACCTAATGAGGTTGTAAACAGGGTTCTGGGTGTTGGTGAGGGCTCTAAAAGCATAGGAGAGGCTAGCTTTCTACACCTTAGCAGAATGGGGGGTTCATTGGCTTCAACATAAAGGCTGGTGATTGGGGAGGTCCTGTAGGCAACCAGACAGAGCCTGAGGGTTTCATTTTGGATGGTGTTGATGTGATTAAGGTAAACATTGTGAGCGACACAGCAGACAATATTGATGGAGACAAGCTTGGCACAAATGGTGAGCCTGAAGATTTTGAGGAGAGCATGGCGGTTCGCACCTCAATATATGTAATTCTCAAAACACTAAATTGTTCAACAGTTTTGTCCAAGATTGCAGGTTAAAGAATGCAGGTTACACAATTCAAGACGTGACGAATCAATCAATAATCATTGATATTCTATCTTTGTATCTATTTGGGCATGTTTGAACCAAGGATCACAATTTTTGACCTAAAATATTGGTCTAATGGGTAATTTAATAAACTATATAATATATTTTTGTGAGAATTTTAGGTCCAAAGCATGTGTTTTTTGTGTAGTAAATGTAGTTGACATATACAGTAGTTCTGTGAAAACTTCATGAATTATAGTTTTGCATTTTGAAACTTGTTGGGTTATTCCACCAATTTCTAAAGGATTGATTAGTAATGATAACACATGATTCCTTTGCAATAACTCGACTCAAGTTTTTCTGAAAAGAAAAGCATTACCACAATGAATACACTTGAAATCTGTGATACCATTTATGTCGGATAAACCAAAAGAAAACCTTACCATTTTTTTTGCAAAGTCCCTCAGCGCAGTTTTCAGGGCAAAGCTTTCACTAAATAAATAGACAATTAAAAAAAGAAAGACATCAAAATCTAGAGGATGGGGCAATTTGTTAATATATACCCCCACCCTAGCAATTGCATCGGGTGCATCTTAAATTCATACAATAAGTCATCATTTATTTTTCCATTACTGATCATAAATATTCCTCTGCTGAAATGAACTAGGGCCTCACATTGAGTTATGATTCAGGTCCCCCCACCCACGTGGCAATTGTTTTGTATTAATAGCTGCAGTAATAGACCATCAAGTACCCAAGTTTTTGGAAATCGAATGCATTTCTGCTAGAATTTTATTTCCATAGCATGTTCTGAAGCTACACTAACACTATGTCCAATAGGTCTTGAGGCATCAGCGGCCTCATGATTGCAAGAGATAAGGCAGAACACATTTACCACTTTCTTAGAAAACACCCAGAACCACAATAAGCATTGAATAATAACTCAACTTGGAAAGTACTAGTAAATATAAAATATACAATTTAGTTTAGGAAGAGGTTGGAAAATAAAAGGTTCAAAGAATTTGTGGTCAAATGGTGCCTCCCCCAAGAAAAAACTCTAAATCCACCACTAATGTAGTTTAATTGCTCAAGTTGTAATTATAAGAACCAAGGCAATGATAAAAGCAATTGTTATGTGGGATGCTCCTAAGAACTTTCAAAACCTTTAGGTGATTTTAGTTTTCAGTCCATGTCTTGTGTTGCATGACTGAGAATATAATTGAATTATTCTTACCATTCCTTCGCTGCCTTCAAGACCTCCTTGATGACGTGAATAGCACCAGTGGCTTTCAAGACCTCCTTGATGACGTGAATAACACCAGTGGCTTTCAGACCTCCTTGATGACGTGAATAACACCATGTGGCTTTCAGACCTCCTTGATGACGTTAATAATACCAGTGGCTTTCAGACCTCCTTGATGACGTGAATAAAACCAGTGGCTTTCACACCTCCTTGATGACGTGAATAACACCAGTGGCTTTCAGACTTCCTTGATGACGTGAATAATACCAGTGGCTTTCAGACCTCCTTGATGACGTGAATAACACCAGTGGCTTTCACACCTCCTTGATGATGTGAATAACACTAGTGGCTTTCACACCTCCTTGATGACGTGAATAACACTAGTGGCTTTCACACCTCCTTGATGACGTGAATAACACCAGTGGCTTTCAGACCTCCTTGATGACGTGAATAACACCAGTGGCTTTCAGACCTCCTTGATGACGTAAATAACACCAAGGTGGCTTTCAGACCTCCTTGATGACGTGAATAACACCAGTGGCTTTCAGACCCCCTTGATGACGTGAATAACACCAGTGGCTTTCAGACCTCCTTGATGACCTGAATAACACCAGTGGCTTTCCAAAAGTAGCACCTGGAAGATACTTGACAATTTCCGTGCAATTGCTTTTATATGTATCTGTATGTTTGCGCTCAAGATCTAGCCATGTCTTCACAGTACCAAGAATTAATGGACATTTAACATGTTGTTGATAATAGATCATCAAAATACCAGTTTCTCCCATACCAAGAGGGCAACAGCACAGAAACAAGTATTTTCACCAATTCTTGGGCTTTGCTATAGTGAGAAAACAGAAGTGATGTAAAGCAAAACTGTAATTACAAATGGTTTTGGACAAGATTTTGAGATCTTAACTATTAATTGACATCATCACATGTCCCAAACCTCTCTACCTCACTACGAGTACTACCAAACAAAGTTCTGACTAAAATTTAATCTACAGTACAGTATGCACTATGCTAGCTAATGACATCCTATTTCCATATCATCATGCTTAGTATTCATATTAACATCATTTAGTACATATATCACAGGCTATTTGTTTGCCACATATGATATATTTTTCCTCTACATTCTTGAGAATTTGTGTTTATAATACAGTTTACAGTTGGCCAGGCATCTGTTACTTCCCCACTTTTTGGAAAAGTTCAAAATGCAGCTAGCTTTCACAAGTGAAAATTGCCCTTTCAAATATTAAAAAAAAATGGTAAGTTGAAGGGCCTGTAGTATTCATATTAACATCATTTAGTACATATATCACAGGCTATTTGTTTGCCACATACGATATCTTTTTCCTCTACATTCTTGAGAATGTGTGTTTATAATACAGTTTACAGTTGACCAGGCATCTAAAGTTCAAAAAGTGCAGCTAGCTTTCACAGGTGAAAAGTGCCCTTTCAAATATAAAAAAAAAAATGGTAGGTTGAAGGGCCTCTAGTATTCATATTAACATCATTTAGTACATATATCACAGGCTATTTGTTTGCCACATACGATATCCTTTTCCTCTACATTCTTGAGAATTTGTGTTTATAATACAGTTGGCCAGGCATCTGTTACTTCCCCACTTTTTGGAAAAGTTCAAAAGTGCAGCTAGCTTTCACAGGTGAAAAGTGCCCTTTCAAATATTAAAAAAAAATGGTAAGTTGAAGGGCCTCTAAAAAAACTCTGCACTACTTGTCCTCCTCCCCCCTGTATCAAACACCTTCCACCACCCGTGCTTGTGACATCTTAGCTATGGCCTACATAATAAAGGTGCACATGTGGCTGGGTTGAATGCCTCAACATATTAAGTTTGTAAATATGCAAAAATGCCCTCAATTTCTGTTTCAACATTTTTGCTAATTTCATCTGAACATTTCTTTTCTTGTGGAGTTCATTCCTGTTATATTTGCTTTAATTATTTATTTATGGACACAACAACTGAAGCTTTTCAGATGGGTCAGTTATACAGCTTGTAAAGCAGGCCTTGGCCTAGTGATATTTAAGCCTAATGTAAGAACTGAATGTTTACAGCAGCATATTCATAGTGCATTTTAAAATAGTTTTGAGAAGACATCCTCATTCAAAAGTGATCAATTGGAACTTAGGCTCCACACAGTTACAAAGATTGCACTAATCTGTGTGTAAAAGGTTGTATAAGTAATTTTGCAGCTGTTTGATTTCCCAACATTACTATACACAAATATACTTATTTCATAAGATCTGATGTTTGCCTGGATTAGGATATCCAAACTAATACTTACTGGCTTTTGTTTTTTTGTTTGATGAGGGCTAAATGGCACCACGACAGCAAGGATCCAATCAAATTGTGCCAGAGAGGTTAGATCATTTCAGAGGTAGGAAGGAAAGAAACCAGGGAGAGATTGAGGGAAACATGAGAACTAGAAACCAGAAAGCTGGGATCAAGAGAGGAGGTGCATGGGTGAAAAAACGAAGTAGAGAGAAGAAGGTGGAAGAGGAGGACTAAATATGGTTGTAGAGGAAGCATGATGAAAAAGGAGATAATATAATCCGGATGGTTTTTCTGGAAGAGCTCGGCTATCCAGCTGTGGGGAGCGAGGGAAGCTCTGGGAAGGTTGTACAGGGGGCAAGAAAAGAAAAGGTGATGGACTGTCAGGGTGCAATGGCAATTGATACAGAGGGTTGGGGGAGCCAATAAGGAGGTAGGAGTGACTGAGGTGGGTGTGACCTATTCTAAGATGGGTAATGTGAATGTTGTCGACACAGAAGAGGTTGTGGATGGTGGATTTGATCAGAATGGTGGGCTGGATGAGGTGGAGTTTGTTATCAATTTGGGAGTCCCATGAGGTTTGCCAGCAGTCACGAACAAGGGAAGCAATAAGCTGTTTGATATCAGAAAGGGTTTTGGGAAATGGGGTAGGGGGAGGTTGAGGGCAAGCTTAGTGGCTGCATCAGCCCTGTCATTGCCAGGGATGGCAACATGGCTGGGTATCCAGAAGAAAAGAATACTTTTCCTGCAGAGGGTGGGCGAAAGGAGTTTATGGAGGAGGTGGGATGTAGGGTTATCTCATTTAAGATTTAGTAAAAATGTAAGGACAGCCTTGGAGTCGGAAAAGATGGCAAAGTGGCCGAGCAGGGAATACTCAATAAAGTTGAGGGCGAGGAGGATGGTCTTGGCCTCGGCCGAAAAGATGGATGAGTAGTCAGGAAGCCTGCTACTAAGGGTGATAAAAGGTGGATAGAAGAGAAGGGGGTGGCCCAGGTAGGAAAAGTGGGACAGGAGAAGGTGCCAAGAGTGGCGGGATTGATGCCGAAATGGAGGCCTTGATTTGATGCATAAGCTGAATGGAGGGGATAGGGTTTCAGTCCTATCAAAGAGGGTGGAGAAATTGGGGTACCTAATGAGGTTGTAAACAGGGTTTGGGGTTTTGGTAAGGGCTCTAAAAGCATAGTAGAGGCTAAGTTTCTACATCTTAGCAGAAAGGGAGGAGGATGGGGGGTGGTATCAACATGAAGACTGGTGAGGTCCTGTAGGCAACCAGACAGAGCCTGAGGGTTTCATTTTGGAGGGTGTTGTGTGGTTGAGGTAAGAGTTGTGAGCGACACAATAGACAATAATGCCGTAGTCAAGCTTGGCACAAATGGTGAGCCTGAAGATTTTAAAAAGAGCATGGCTGTTCGCACCCCAAATGGTGTTGAGGGGAAGTGGCAAAAATTGAGGGAGCTGTTGCATTTCTGTTTCAGGTTGGTGTGTGTTGCTTGTAGGAAAGCTTGGGGTCTAGAATTAAACCCAGGAACTTACTGTGGTCAACTTCAGGGATGCAATTGCCATTGAGCACGAGGTTCTGGTTGGGGTGGAGATTATTGAAATGACAGAAGTGCATGCAGACTGTCGCACCAGTCTTGCAGCTGGTTGAGGCTGAGTTGGAGCCTATTTTCGACAAAAGGAAAGCTAGGAGAGGAGTAGAAGATGGTGAAGTTGTCCACGTAGAGGGCACATTTGATGTTGGGGCCAAGGTTGTCTGTGATGTCGTTAATGCTCAGGTTGAAGAGAGTGGGGAGAAAGATGCTGCCTTGGGGAATGCCCTCTTCTTGGGGGAAGGGGCTGGAGAGGGTGTGGCCAATACAAACTGCATAGCGGTGTCAAGCGTAAATAACTGGTCCAGGGTATTGCAACATTTCCGGAAGCCGCTTTGAAGAGGTGAGAGGGTTCTGTTGGTCTCAAGGAACCAGTTTAGTCTCTGGTTAATGATCCTTTCCATAATTTTACAGAGACAGCAGGTGAGGGCAGTAGGGAGGTAGCTAAAGGGGTCGGTACTGTCCTTCCCTGGTTTGGGAATGAGGGTGATGATAGCTGTCCTCCCAATAAGGGGAAAGGAGTGTGAGGATCAAATGTGGTTGAGGATGGGCAGTAGGGTAGGGGTGGCCTTGTTGGGGAGTTGTTTCAGGAAGTGGTAGGAGATGTTATCTGGGCCCTTGGAGGTACAGCCTGCGTCGTGGATGGCTTAGTTTAATTCTGAAATAATGAGAGGGGTGTTGTAGCTTTCTGTATTGTCGGAGGGAAAGGTGACACTCTGTAATTCATCGTGAGCTTTTTTTGCTTTCAAAGCATTGGGGTAGTTGGCCGAGGACGAGATGTTGCTGAAAGAGGCGGCGGGTGGTTAACGATGTCCTTTTTTGTGGTGAGAGGGTTATCATTCCAGGAGAGATGGGAGAAGGGAGATTTTTCCACCCTACCGTGGAAGCTGTTGACCATTCTCCAAATCTTCTTCTTGGGGGTGTTGGTGGTGAGAGAAGAGAAGAAGTTGTTCCAAGTGTTGGCTTTACTGTCCTTGATAGTGCACCTGGCTTTGGCACAGCTGATGCAAAATAGATTGAGGTTGTGGGTGGTCGGGTTAGTTTTGAAGTTCTTGAGGGTTCTTTTCCTGTTCTTGATGGCAGTTTTGCAGTCATCAGTGAACCAGGGGCTGGGGGTGGGTGGTTAGGGGTTTTGGGAATAGAGCAGGTGACGATGTTGATAATGATGTTACTGAAGTTTGACATGGGATCCTCACCCTCGAGGAGATAGGGGAAAGGGGTGCAAGTCGCAGAGGGTTTTGAAAAGGGGCCAGTCGGCCTTCTCGAGGTTCCAGTTGGGGTGTGGCCTGTGGGGGTTTGAAGGTTGCAATAATAAGAAAAGGGTAATGGTCACTACCACAGTGATCAGCAGTGACCTTCCAGCAAAATCAAGGAGGTTGGGGGAACAGATAGACAAGTCAATACAGGTGAGAGAGCTTGTGGCAGGGTGAAAGTAGGTCGGGGAGTTAGTGTCGAGCAAGGAGAGGCTGTGTTGTCGAAGAGTGTTTTCGAAGAGCTTGCCTCTGGTGGTATTGGAGTCCCAAGTGGGGTGTGGGCGTTAAAGTCACCAAGAAGGATGAAGGGGGAGGGGAGCTGAGAGATGAGGTTGTTAAGGCTGGTTGGCTGAACGTTGGCGTTGAAAGGGGGAAGGGGAGATAGGTATTGCAAAGAGTGAAGGATTTGTGGAGGAAGATAGACATACAGATGACATGAAGGTCGGTGTTCACATGAACAGGGCTGTGTGGGATATCGTGTCTAATGAGAATGGAGATGCCCCCACATGCCCTGTCGGCGTCCACTTGATGTTATGGTAGCAAGCGAAGTTGTTGAGGTAATAATGGTCAGAGGTTTTTAAGAATGTTTCTTGTAAATAGAAGACGACTGGGTTGAAGGTGGTGGCCAATAGGTCAATTTCTTCAGAATTGGCCTTAAGGCTCCTGATGTTTCATTGTATAATGTTGTGGGTGCTATTTTAATTATTTGCGTTGCATGCCATAAGGAGGCAAGGGGTTATCTGGAGGGAGATCTGTTGGGTCTAAGTTGGCTTGTTTTTTTTTTTTGATCTGTCCCTGTTTCTTTGGGAGCAGTTGTTTTGAAAGTTGGACAAGAAGTATGTTCGGTGTATTCGGTAATCGAACAATCCATGTTCTCTTCAGTGTCCTATGTGTGGGTTTGGATGGTGAGCTGTTTGTTGATTGGTTGTTTGTTGGTTTGATGATTGTTAGCCAGGTTGGCTTGAGTTTGATGGCATTAGAAGTGTTGGGGTAGGGGATGGTGGGAGTCTTAGAGGAGGAAGGAAGGTTGGGGAGAGAAGTTGTAGTGGTGGAGGTGGTTTGGGTAATGGGCGTGGTTGGGTTGGTGGCAATATGGTGATGGGCTTAGGACTGGGTAAGAAGAGCCAGGTGAGGTCAGTTTGGGTATGTGAGTCAGTTTTAGTTGTGTTAGGAAGGAGATATTGGTGTTAAAGGAGACTGCGCTTGAGTAGGAGTGTAGAGGGAAGAGAGAAATAGCTTCCTGGTCTTTGGGTGGGTAAGTGATGTTGGGATTAAGGGTTTTTAGTTTGGTTATTTGCTTTTCCTGGAGCCAGGTAGGGCAGTCTTTTGAGAAGGAGGGATGGTTAGCTGGGTGAGTACCGTCGCAATTGGTGCAGAGTGGGGTGCTGGTGCAGGGGTGCTGGTGCAGGAGGTGCTGTCATGGTCCAGGGCTCCACAGTTGCCACAGCGCGATTGGCTGCGGCAGGAGTATTCACCGTGGTCATACCTCTGGCACTTATGACAATGGAGGGGGTAAAAAACATAAGGGGTGACTGGGATTCTCAGGTAGCCAGGCAGCAGTAATGTGAGAGGGGAGGGTTGGTGTGGAAAAAGTCAGGAAGATGGTATTGGTAGGTGTTTCAGCACCGTCTCTCTTGAGATCGAGACGATGGGCTTCAGTAACGTGTTGATTGGCAAGTTCCTCTACAAGGTCTTCATCGGTCAGGTAGGCTAGGTCTCTAGTTCTGACCACACCTTTGCTGGAGTTTAGGGAATGGTGGGGGTGACTGTGTACTGTCGATACCGGTATTGGCTAGGGTTTTGGTGGTGAGGAGGTTGGTGGCTTGAGTGTCCCTGGTGCAGTGGACCAGAGATCAACGGATCTGAGGGTAGAGACCTTAGGGAGGGTACCGAAAGGACCTTGGAGTGCTTTGTGGATTAGAAAAGGAAAAACTCTTTTAAAACTTTCGGGTTTATTGGTGGCCTGTATAATCATAATTTTGGGGACTGGGGCTGAAGAATGGTCAATGGAGGTAGCAGGTGGGTCACGGGGATGAGAGGACGGTGAAGGTCAAGGCAAAAGCGTTCCGTCATGAGAAAAACAAGGGCCGAGAGACCAAAGGCAACTTGAGAAAAATCGCGGAACTACTATAAAGAACCGCTGTACAGGTAACCATAAGGCGCGAGTCTGGTCAGAACAGAAGGAAGAAAAAACAAAAGAACGATCTCACCTAAAGCAGATACCCATCCACAGAAAGGGAATCCCAGAAAATGAAAATATAAAACAAAATTAAGGTGTTAAAGTGAATAGGAATAAAAAGTAGGAGAGAATAGAATATATGTCACGTCGCTCTCAACACACAGGTAGCCTACGGTTTGTTTGTTTGCAAGTTGTTTGCAGCAGCTCAGCATTTTTCCTCCCTGGATAAGAGCCAGTCGTCCAGGGCCGTAGCACTGGATTTGTTAGTGCATGGTTAGTGGTACGGCTATGGCATCGAAGGTGTGTAAAAGTGGTGCGGCAGAGCGTAAAATTGGTGTACAGCCTGGGTACAATATTGGGGCAGCGATTGCCGCACTAGCCACACTGGCTCTGCACCACTGAAATCACCATTTGTATGCAGATGTTGTCCTTCTAGAATTAAATCTAGGTTGTTTGAAGGAGAAAAAAGTATTTAGATAGACAAATATCACAGGTTATTGTAAAATATGACATTTTGAAAATAGTTTTCTAAAATAAATTTGTCATTCGAGGGCTGAATCTGATTCGGACCAAAGAAAGGTTGAGGCTGTAGGTTGACTAGTAGCCTTCCTAAAGGATTTCGAGGCCGACGAGATACTGTCTCTGGGACTACAGTAGCCAACCCAATGGGTGGTGGCTACTAGAAAGTCTACAGCAGCCTCCAGAAGGCCAGTTTAGGCAGACTGCATGCAGCTAAAACAGTGCCAGCAGCTGACACGCTTTGTAAGTTGGTATTTAGAACAACGCAAAATTGAAAGTTCCCAGTTATACTTATAGGAGGGTCTAAACGCATAATAAAATTTCACATCTACGCGGAATACGAAAGTTTTGTTTAAATAAAAAGAAGAAGAATGCAGCAGAGAGGTTCGCGAGGCGCCAGGCGAACACCCAAATTGTTGCCTGCTTTTCGCTGATTACCCCTATTTGTTGCTTTCAGGATCATTTTATTTCTTGCCCCTTCCCTCTCCCCTTCCAATTGTGTGCATGCCCTTGCTTATCAGTGGCGCTAAAGGCAAGCCTTGTATTCAAGTGGATGCTCTACTCAAGATATAAAGGGCCACAATAATATGTATTTAAAAGGGGGCAATATCACATTTATGGGGCTCTGATATCTCGAAAAAAAAAAGAAGGAGAGCAGTATGTGCAGGGCTGATTTTAGACTTGAAGTGGCTCTAAGCTAAAAATGCTTGAAGCCCTCAGAAAACTTCTGTGTTTTCTTGGTACACAACAGTAAATAAATTGATATGCAATTTTCTTCACTTTCAGTTTTATTTTAGTATATCAAAGTGAGGCCCCTATTGATGCGAGTTCAGAAGCTATAACGTATTTAGCATACAGAGAACAGAGATATGCATAGATCTGACACTTTGATACTTTTTTCTCTTCTAAGAAAATTCTTAAAGCTTATTTAATATTATAGCAAACATGAATAAAATAATTAATTTATTTGGTCTTGAAAGTTAAAATTTTGGACCAACTAGCTTCACTTTTCGACCGGACAAAAAATACATACATTTTAGAACAAAGACCCTTCAATTTAATTTGGCACCATAACTCATTAATTTTGGATCAACTTTTGGATCAGGTTTTTTTGTAATTTTGAATGTATAATCCTTAGATATGAACACAACCATCTGATCGTTTGAGCCAACTTTGTATGAAAGTCAAGTTTCCACCAAAACTTTTCGATTTTCAAGACAATAACTTTCAATTTTGGACCAAAGCTCCTGACATTCAATTTTGAACCAAAAAACTTTCCAATTTTGAGCTAGAAAATTGTTCAATTTTTGGCAGAAATCATGGAAAATCTTCAATTCCAATTTGAATGTCAGACTACTCACACTGGATATGCCACAGTTCCCCTCTTTTCCCACAATAGCCCGACTTACTAGCTTATATTAAAACATGTATAATGATGAGAAAACAGCTTATTATACATTTCATAAAACATGAATTATGGTCAGATGTATTGTTATTAGTTGTTAGTGACTTGGCCCTCCTGAAAGTTTGGCCAGACTTTGCCCCTTTGGACATGCTTTTCAGCTCTAGGTTTCATTGAAACTTCGGGAAAAGCTTCCAGCCTATCATGCAGGATCTTAATAGAACCATTAGAATTTATTAACAGTTTGGGTTGTCAGTGAACGTATAAGTCATTAATATTTGCAAAAACCTTGGCCGACCATGCATGCTTATTTATTTATTATTATAGATTTCCTTATCAATAGTTTTCATTACCTGTTAATATTTACTTTTAAAAGTGCTTAAGAAGTACGCTTAATACAAAGCTACGTAGCTGGATGGGAGAGGAGGAGGAGAAGAGGGGGGTAGCCTCCCAGTCAAGTGATAAAGTTGAAAAAGTATATTTCATGGCTTTCTAACCCACAAAATTGATCTAACACTCCTCGACAGATAGCAAAGTTTCCCCTGTTGTGGTAGAGGCACCAACGGGCTGTAAGCACACAAGCTTGTCTGGCACCACCCCGGCTAAGAGTGAGTGGAAATGCTGGAAAATAAGGGGCAACAATTTTGTAAATAAGGGAGAGTAGATCAGAAAATATGGATTTTTAAATGTTTGTACCTCCATGCTCTAGCTGTCCAACTATATGCAACCATTCATACCGGTATCTATACATGCTAAGATATATCATATTTCTTTTACATTATCTAACGGCATCAAATATAGGTCATTCACAACACATTAATCACAACACCCTATTTTATTATTTAAATATGTTGTCAAATGCCTGCAGCCAATACTACATAAGCTTAACTAGAAGGATACTTGGTTAACCATGGTGTAAATAAATAAAATGTGGGCCGGCCTGCACTTTAAAATTGGAGGCCGGTCCTGTAACTGGATTAGTGGAATCAGCCTGCGACGGAAGATGTGGGGGGAGGGGAACAGGATCTGAGGGGCACTTTCCAACTATCGTATTTCTTAGCATGTAGCTCGGCAATTTAGCTTTATATGGTCCATAAATATGGTCAATCACCCCCTCCCCCCTTCCCCATCCCCCGGCCGGAAAATTGATAAACTTTTATAGGTCCAAACATTACTGCTGACCCATCATCTCTTCTTTTTTTAATTTACAGCTTCAAAATTTCAAGATATTGTGGTCCACAATTCGGTAAAATATAAGAATTTTATTGAAATCTACAACAATTGCTGAACTGGAAAATGCATAGGTCATAAGTCTTGAAATCGGAAAGATTTAGACTTATAGAGCATGTTTAGCCATTGTTTGGTTCATGAAGTGGAATACTTAATGTCTAAAATAATGTGAAAAACAGAAGGGTCCTTATGGAGGCCATCATTTTTTTGCTGCTGAGAATAACATATGTAACTATTTTTAGTATAAATAAGACCAGATTGCCCAAATTCACACCCAATCTTCAGCAAATCTCAGTGGCAAGTGTCCCATTGTATGACTTTACAAAGAAGATGGGGAGAGGGCACATCAGTTTATGTTATTACAATGGCCCGGGTCCAAATAATAGGTTTTGCCCTGTATGGCCCATTTGCCCCACTAATGAAATTTGGGGTGGCTCGCATACTCTAAAAAGGCTTAATTTGAAAGAGTTAGTAAAATTTATAAGCTGGGAAAACAAAGGTAGGAAGAGGTGAAGGCTTTTTAAGTTGAACATTGTCCAATATGTATAGGGCTGTTGGGCCCCAGCTTTGTGTTATGGAAAATTCAAAATAATGTATGTGCGCGAAAGATGTGAAATTTTACAATTTTAGTCTTTTCAGGGCAATATTTGTTTTACTTTCTTTAATTAAAAATCAGATACATGTAAAGAAAAAGGTTTTCAATGATTGAAAGGGCGTCTTCCTGCTCTAAAAAAAGTCACTCTTTGAAAGGCAATTTTCCCCTCAGAATAAGGGCACTTTCCTCTCTAAAAAGGGCACTTTTTAAACTTTTGAGAAAAGGGGAGCATGTACCCCTGTACCCCCCACCTCCGCCCCCTGGTTCCGCCTCCTATGAGCGGAATGATTGTGTCCAGTCTGTTCCTGAGAAAGCTCCATGATTTTTCATTTTGAAACACCAAAGATTGATGAAATTTGACACAATTTAAAGTGCTATAGGCAGGCCTGGAAATCCATTTGTCTCCGTGTCTTTCACATTTGTCTATATGTCCTTCCAAAATTTCAGGTAGTCAAGGCCAAAATAACCTTATTGCCTTTTACACTAATTTTATATTTGTTATAGAAGAATTCAATTTATAGTATGTTTGATATAAGAATAATTAGTTTTATCAATTAAACAGATTATAAACATATTAGGATATGTCTGTGATATATAGTAAGAGTTTATATTGTTAATTTATCAAAATCACCTAGTTGCCCAGTGTGCTCTTTATACCCTAAAATGACCAAAGAAATAAACTCGCCCCTCTGAAGACAAATTTTTAGGCCTGGTTATATGTATGGGACAATGGAATTACAGATCATTATTCTCCCATAGCAA
Source organism: Chiridota heheva (assembly GCA_020152595.1). NCBI lineage: Eukaryota > Metazoa > Echinodermata > Holothuroidea > Apodida > Chiridotidae > Chiridota > Chiridota heheva. Next base: position 520,277 of record JAIGNY010002130.1, read on the forward strand.
AAGTAGGGGAGCACTGGGATTTTCACCAAAATTGAGACCCTAGAATTTAACACAACTTTAAGGTATTAGTAGGGGCGGTTATGTCAGAAAATTGTACCCAGCAGGATTTTTGTGTAAATTAGGATATGCTGGTTTCAAAATAGTTAAGTATCATTTTTTTTAAGGAACATCTTCAGCCGCCATTTTGGATTTTAAAATGGCCGCCAATTTTATCACTCTTTTGGGAAACCCATATCTTACCACTGAGAACAGTTTTATAATGGAAATTGCTATATTTTCATGTGAGGGAACTTTCATAAAATCATGATCATCATTAAGTTGATTTCACTGAAGCATTAATTACATTTTCATCATGCAACAATGTATGTGCTCACTCAGTCCAGCCACTGCTTAAAGGTACCACATTTTCTAGTTGTCTGAGCACACACACATGTGCTTACAAAATCAGAAAATAGTCTGTAGAAAATAGTTGCTAGGTGGAGGTGTGAGGGGGTTGGGAGTTTCCCCTTCTCGATAGCCTACTGCTACAGTGCATTGTGTATGTAGCCTAACATGATACAGTGTACCATCCACTAGAAGCAGGTTTCAATAGTAGAAACCTTTATTGATTTGTATGATATAATTTTTAAAGGACCCCTTCAGTTTAATTACCAATTTCAAGGGTCCCTTCAGTTGAATATTCAAATGGGAGGGGCCCTTCCTAACTTTTACATCCTCTTATTTCCAATTCTGCTTTAAAGTATTAACATTTGTTATTGTTCAATCACACCATTGATGAGACTGTCAGGGTGCTTAAGTTAGATAACCATAGGATATTTTACTTTTTAAAGAAAATTTCCTTGGATAACCTAAGATAGGCTAGCCTATTTCCATGGATCCATATATAGTCTCCACTGGACCTTGAGGCTAACCTACTCACATCCAGGAAGTGATTATGCTCTACACAGGTGCTCTGACACAAGCCAGGCCATGAGCTAGCCAATGATCGATTGGTCTTCCTTCCAAGGGATAATTTATGCACATACATGCTGGGATAACCTACAAGTAATAGAGTGCCGTCCAGGGAACATTATGCTCTACACAGTTCCTTTAGCCTGCAGTAATAGGTTTGTTTCTCTTCCAAAGAGTCATACATGGTCTGCACTAGCCATGTGGGCTAACCTATGAGTAATTGAGTCCTACATTCAGGGGCCATAAGTCCTCTGGGCTAGCCATTGATAGATTGGTCTCTCATAGAGAAATCATACAGCAGTGTGACCAGATTGAAATAAGGGTTGGATAAATGATCATTTCAGATCTCTTTTGAAAGTTTGCATGTGGGAGGGGAGAGGGAGATAATTACTCCCCATCCCACTTCTTAGTCATGCTACTGAAGTCATATAGGCTATGGTCTGCACTGGCCCTGTGCGCCAACCTACAATTATTTGAGTCCCATACCAGGGGCATATGCTCTGTATAGGTCCTCTGGGCTAGCCAGCAATATGATGCTTTCTTTTCCAAGGAGACATATATGGTCTGTTCTGGTCATGCGGGTTAAGCTACAACTTAATCAAGTCTTTTATCTGGGCTAACCCTGCCGCCCAGGGGTTCAAATACTCTGTAACAGCCCTCTGGGCTGACCCACAATGGACTGGTCTCCTGTCCAGGGAGTCACAATGCTCTGCACATAACCCTCTGCTAATTATTGATAGGATGATGTTCCATTCAGGGGGATACTATGTGTACTGGCCCACTTAGTAAACCTACACGGAATGGAACCCATCCAAGAGAGCAAATGGATCAGACTCCATTTCTCATAGTCATCCCATCCAGAGGAGTTAACCTTTTATGGGCTGGTATCCCTTTTGGGAATCATTTGTGTTCTACACAGGACATATGAGCTAACCAATGATGAGTTGAAAATATTAACCCAGTCAACAGAGCACTACCTCATCGTAGGTAAGACAAGAAGTCCAGAACAGCCTATTTTAGTATGTCAGTATGTGAAAAGGAATATACTATGCATAATTCAAATTGCATCTCTTTACCTCATTAGCAGCTTAAAGGCATATGGTTGTGTATGGGCAAAAATAACTAATTTATTGAAAATATGAACCCTCTGTATGCCAGTTTGAGATTTCTGATAATACAACAATTGGAGTCTGATCTTCTGTTCTTTAAAAGAATATTCCTATGGATTTTCATTTTTTGTAGAAACAAAGTAGTGAAAAAACTATGTTGATATCTTATTCCTTTTAGAAGTTATAATAAAGAAAACTGTTCTTGAAAACACCTCGTACAGTATTTGTCCTTCAGCTTAGTGATGTTATTAAGGCAATTCCAATACAGTTCTTATGTATTTCTTATAATTTAATCACACTTTTTAACATTATCGAACAGCATTTCTGGTTCATTATAGAGATAAGGTGGAATATATAATTTACAAGAAAACAATTTTTTCTTGGTGTACATCACATTTTCATTGAGAATAAAATCCAAATTATTTAAAAAAAATATATAAAGATGTTTTGTTGAAATTATCTCTATGACATCACAGATGTTGCGTAACCAGTCACTTTGTCTACATTCAACAATACTTTAAAATTTCATAACTTCTAAATTGAATAAGATATTAACATAGTTTTTATACCACTTTCATATTTCTAAAAGTTTCTCTATCATACTGTATATGAAAAAATGAAATTTCTAGGAATATTCCTTTAATCCTCATTTTTGACCTCTAGTAATTACCATTATATTTTTTAATTCTCAGTTGACCTAAATCACTTTTCGAATATCTTGAAATTCATTTTAAAGCTGTATTGGAAGTGAGTGTTATTGAAACCCAAAACGTAATGTCAGAAGTGTATATAAGGAGAGTCACCTCGAGCTCTCAGGGAGCAAGAATCCATAACAATTTCCATTTCCAAATGCAAATATTGTACTGGTACAGTGAATTGAGTTTCCATCAAAATGTTGCTGCTCATCATGCTAACTGGAAAATCTTGTTAAATTCTTAGGGTAATTGCTTCACTTTTTTGGAAATTTCTTTCATTTTCGGGATATTTCTGTTAGAAAATTTTCCTCCTCCCCTCTTACAAATAGTTTTGGGTATAAGAGACTCATACTTTTTTAAAGGTTTTGTTCAACTTTGTTGGGGGGACAAAATAAAATTTGGGCCCCACAATGTCAAATATCTTCCTACCCCACTAATATTGTGTGCCATAATTTGCAAGTGCCATTGCTGGGGGGTGGGGGTGGGGAATGAGTGGGAAGGGAATTAAATAAATATTTGCAAAATTTCATAGCAATATGCTAGCACAAAGTGCGTGACTTGCAGAAAATGTTATCATGGTCCTTTGTACAATAGCTCCACTTGATATACGATAACACAAAAACTTACAGTCGAACATGCCTAAGCATTACTCTTTTTATAAGACTGTGTTTAGAATGCTTAAAAGAAAAACAATTGAAAAGAATTAAAAATGAAAAAAGTGTATTTTTTCTCTAAAGAGTAATGACTTCCTGACCTCAACAAGTATCACATCGTTCTTGCATGAACAAATGACAAAAGACGTTCAGAATGACAAACTGACAAAAATGATCAACTGTAAATAGTACAAAAAACGTGTTACAATAATCTTTGCCTTGGTTTTCTTCAACCTAACTACAAGTAAATTAAACATTATGTAACCTATTTGTATATAGTAAATCACTCGCCACAACAAAACAGGCATCCTCCTCCTCATTTTCCAAGTCGCTATCTTCGGAAAATAATGAATTTTCATCCAAATCAAATAAATATGCCAACACTTCATCATCCTCATGCAATCGCTTCTGACGCAGACACTTTAGGAGCCGATTCACAAGAATAATAGCCACGTGGTCCATACACAGATAACATAAACTTGTGAGTGATTGTTAACAAAGCGGCGTAACACAGTCAACAATCTATCTCAGATTCCACAGACCTTACATCACGTTCTAACTTGATCAATGCATGATGTATTCATATGAATATATCCATCTTACACATTAGCGAAAAGGTCATAGACAACTAGCATTGTTCGTTGCGTGCAGTGAACAGTTTTCAGGATTCCCAGGTTTTATGTGACGTAGTTCGGTGCATAATTATAAGACGGATATGTCCGTCTTACGCAATAGTGTCAAGTTAAGGGATGATGGACATATTCATTTTACGCAAGTTAAGTAGTTAAAGGAAAATGAAAACAAAATAAGCTAAAGGGATTCCATATCTCCATTCACCAGCTTCGTTTTGAGAGGATAACAACAGCATGCTGGTTTCTGGTGTCCTCAAAATCACTGTCTAGTACCCTGGAAGCGACATACGGTGCATTCTTAAAGCAACTTAATGCGGCATCGCGTGAAGCATTCCTTATGCTTGACAAGAACCTTCTTTCCGTTGTCACATTTTACAAATTTTGGTTCATCTGCAAAAAAGAAAACACAGAATGAAAGTACAGATCATCATCACATAAGTCTTTGAGTAGTATAGACTTGCAATGAGCTGTGAGCAGGTCAGGTCACTCATGCGAGCTATAACATTACATACATGTTGTATTACACTCCACCTTCACCTGTTGTATGCCATCTATTACTCTTGTTTGTGCAATGTGACTTGCCTGGGGTTGGAAGTGAATAGAATTGGATGCAACTTATATGGGAATAGCATACCCAATCTGCTTTTTGTCATGTTATATCTAACAACACACAACCCACAACAAAGTCTTGTTGAACACCGGTCAAATTCTCCAAGCAGCAGCTCAAGATCAGCACCATGAACTGGACTGGACCGGTTTGATCAGCACCATGAACTTGACTGGACCGGTTTGGGGTGGGCTTACATTGCAGATCTGGTATGCTATGCAATAATTTGTAAGATATGTATGTTAAATGTTTCAATCAAATCAAAGCAATATTGAGAATTAAACATATGAGGGTAACCACTCAAAATGTAAGGGTACAGGGCCAAATGATCTTCTTGGTACTGCTGTGGTGCAGATTATATAACAACCTGTAGCATTGCAATACCTTGAGGCCACCCTCACTCAAATTGCTTTTGCATAGTCTACTGACTGTCAAAAGGGCAATGGATATTGACAAGCCTACCTATTGGGAAAGATACCCTCTCTATCTCATGGTTCTCGAGACAGTCTGTTCAACTGTAAAAAGGCATTATCAATAGTATATGATGCACAAAAGTTCACAATGAACATCCAGGCCCCTAGTTTAGCTTTTTTAGAGGGGTGCTACAACCTGCCCCTCAATGCCTCCATCCTGCCCCTTTTCACTAAGCAATCTACATTTTGTTCTCAGAAACAGAATTTTGAATGCTATTTTGCCTGTTGATTAGTTTCCCGATATAAAGAGATGCAGGGACACTACTGTACTTGTTGTATTGATAATACTCCTTTATTTACATTCCAATTGCCACTAACCCTGCCCTCAAAGTGCCCTTGATACCTTACAAATGCCCCTTTTGGTCAGTATAACACCCTGCCCTTTTCTTAGATCAAGCTATAGGTTTGAATATCATATACTATCAATAACATAAAAATGTTGTGACTGATTGATCTATCAGGCGGAGAGAATTTGGGAAAAGAATTATCAGTGACAATCAGTGACCAGTAAAATTTGACATGAAGTGAATACTTTCTCTCAACTTCCATATAAAATTGGTATGAGGAATAAAACCATAAAGGTCTGTACTACAGACCTCTTCGAATCCGAATCGGCAATTTCCAAACTAATTTAAATAATGTCACATGGGCGAGATTCACATATCCATACTGGACCAAACGTATATACTGGAGAAATCTTATTGACTAATTATATAATTGAGGAATCTTGGCCGTCTGCACAACTCGTGCACGGTATGGTATCCAGCGTATGAAAAAATTGTTCAGTGTCATACGAGCATTTTACATGAAGGAAATACATGTGCTTATATTGTTGCTTACAATTTTTCCTCAAACCTGCACTTGATTGGTTGGGAAACAAACAAAATTTCATCCAACATTTGATTACTGACATTTGGTTGAAGTACTAAAGAAATCACGTTCGGCTAAACTCAGTTTAAAAAGTCTACTGGGATGGTTCCTCATTTCTACAAAAATTGTTAGAGCTTCAAATTTGAAATTCTCTTTAGTTGAAAAAATGTTTTGACAACCTTCTTGAACTATTTTGTTGCTTTTATTGTCTGTAATCATGTAATATGAACATGCTTGACCACTGAACTAATACCCGAAGTTCATCTGATAAAGCAAAAAAAAAAAAAAAGCTTCAAAGAGGAACCAGTTGCTCCTAATCATGCCAACATGGTCTGACTGAACTAAGGTTATACCTTGATATTGTAAACAATTGAACAATAACAAGTGATGTGTTTTACTTTGGTCAGACACAAGAAACAGATACCAAAACAAACATGTTACTGTACAGTATGTGTATAATCTATCATATATACCATATTTGACTACGTATAATAAGCGCCAACCCAAAAGTTTCTTTGACTGATAACATATCCCAACATCAATATAATAACTGTCGTTTAGGGCTTACATGTCTTTTATATGTTCCAAGTTTGTTTTCTGAGGGGTTCGCTAGGCTGAACCCCTGTTGATATAGTGAGTAAGAAATTTACAGTACTTATGAATGGAGATATATTTCCCTTTGATTAGCCGAATTCAAAACTTCTTATGATTCACCGTAATGTGCAGTAGGGCTAGGCTTTAGTGAAGAGTCAAAAAAATTGAACAAAAATGAAGTGGTTACAAAATAAAGGAAGAATATTGTTTCAAATCTGCTGAGATTTAAGCAAGCTTTGCAGACTGCAGCCATGTTTGAAGAGGCTTGGTTGAAAGTTCTTTTTTCTGAATTGGGTGTGCAGTTTTGAAATTTCTATGGCACAGCAAAGTGTTTCAAAAGAACTTTGAAAAAGCAGCAAATTTACTATTTTGATATTTTATTTCTGTATCAGTTTCAAGTGCGCTCAGACCATGCATCTTCGTTCAGACCATGCTTCTTCGCTCAGACCATGCATCTTCGCTCAGACCATGCATCTTCGCTCAGACCATGCATCTTCGCTCAGACCATGCATCTTCGCTAAGACCATGCATCTTCGCTCAGACCACGCAACTTCGCTCAGACCACGCACCTTCGCTCAGACCACGCACCTTCGCTCAGACCGACCTTCGCCAGACCACGACCACGATCTTCGCCAGACCACGCTCCAGACCACGCACCTTCGCTCAGACCACGATCTTCCACGCATCTTCGCCAGACCACGATCTTCGCCAGACCACGATCTTCGCCAGACCACGACCTTCGATCTTCGCTCAGACCACGCATCTTCGCTCAGACCACGATCTCGCCAGACCACGCAGACCAGATCCACGATCTTCGCCAGACCACGATCTTCGATCTTCCAGATCATGCATCTTCCTCAGACCATGCATCTTCGCTCCAGACCACGACCTTCGCTCAGACCACGCACCTTCCAGACCTCAGACCACGACCTTCGCCAGACCACGCATCTTCGCTCAGACCACGCACCTTCGCTCAGACCACGCACCTTCGCTCAGACCACGCACCTTCGCTCAGACCATGCACCTTCGCTCAGACCATGCATCTTTGCTCAGACCATGCATCTTCGCTCAGACCATGTATCTTCGCTCAGACCATGCATCTTCGCTCAGACCACGCACCTTCGCTCAGACCACGCACCTTCGCTCAGACCACGCACCTTCGCTCAGACCACGCACCTTCGCTCAGACCACGCACCTTCGCTCAGACCACGCACCTTCGCTCAGACCATGCATCTTTGCTCAGACCATGCATCTTCCCTCAGACCATGTATCTTTGCTCAGACCATGCATCTTCGCTCAGACCATGCATCTTTCATGGATTTTTGATAAAAAAAATTCAGCCTAACGAGTAATTTGAAGACTTAACCTTTGTTACATTTTTGGCAGGTCTGATGTTCACGAAGATTTTGCGGTGGTTGTAGGGCTAGAAATAGTTGCTGTATATATGTACAGTGATAGTGCAGTTCTAACAATACATTCTACATGCATATTCACAACTCCTGAGTGGCGCTTATCAAGAATAAACTCGGGCAGTAAAAAGTGGTACAAATATATTTTCGTAAGCTCTAAATCAAAATACAGTGTTGGGGTTTTCAATTTCCCCTCCCCCTCAGTACGAAATGGTTTGTGCAAATCATTTCATCTTGGAATTTGAGCTATATCTAGCGGCAAGATACAGTACAGCATTGGGAGAACATCTACTGATATTTTGCCTGTTTTGGATGAAAATTGTAAAAATTTAGTCTAAAATTGAAATCAGTAAAATCTTTAAATTTCTTAACATATTACATACTGTATTCAATGTAAATAAATTCGCGGGGCGCTTAAAAAATAATTGCACCACTTTTTAGGCCTGAAGTTTCTTCCTAATAAGCACCCATGCCCAGGCACATAGTTTGCTATTCAAACTGCGTTGTACCTATATGTAAACTAGTTATATACAAGTCATACAAGCCCCACAATATCAAACCGACACAAAAAACACACGCTAAATAAACAAAGAATGTAACTTTAATATTTTAAGTTTTCAAATTAGTCAAATGTTTTGTTATCAGTCAAAAAATATTAGGTGGGCACTTATTACAGCAGACAATGGAATAATGGCATCAAAACAACGATAAGTCATAATTATACATGAAGGACCCTCTATGTACCAATTTACCACTAAACTAGAATGAGACCATATATGTCATACTACTGTGATACTGCATGATTGCATACTTCATAGATCATACCACTGTACTATCAAATGATCCTACATTCAACATTGAAAGTGATTGTATATTCTATACTACTGTGATCCCAGATGATTGCAAGCTTTGCATGCTTTAAATCTTGAATGGTGCTATGTATATAAGTATGATGATCTATAGCATTAGTTTCAAGCATTTAATAATCATATTTCACAGGGACCCACACACAGGTTTGAGAGGGGTGAGGATCAGAGGCATAGGAGTTGGATGGAGGACAAATTTGGAAGTTTGAAGAAAAAGCTTAAAAATAATATTGTCTCAAAGTGTTATTTAAAGCTCACCATCAAATGTTCAGAAGCATCAGTTGGATGATATATATCATGGCCACTCTCAGCCGTCATCTGTGGAAGATAAAATGACCACGTGTGAGATATTTTTAAAGTTTTACTTTCAGAGTATATTAAATCCAATCAGAAACCAATGTAGTCAATGTTGTATGCTTAGCAGGGGTGTGTGTGTGTGGGGGGAGGGGGAAAGAAGGGGGGGGAGATCCCCCTACCATAAATTTTGAATCAATCTATTCTTCAGATATATTGATTTTGGATATATTGATACATGCCGAAAAGTTTCTCATTAAGCCTACCCGCACCCGGCACCTAAGTTAATTCTGCAAACTCAGGTATGATAATTACCAACCAAACTTCCTGTTCAGTGTATTGTGTTTCCACTTCAAACAATTATTGTTTATCTGCCATTCCCATGCATGCCACAGCCAAGTGACCCAAGGCAATTTGTGTGTATAAGATTACAGAAAGGCAATGCTGAATAATCAGGGCACTTTTGTGATTGAAATCACTCTTCGTGTTCAGTGTCTAGTGGGAGAAATTTGTTTGCAAACTGGTGATAAAAATAGCTGCCTGAGGTAATGTGTGCATTAACTGTGAATGATTGATGGACCATTTCTCCTAAGGAAGGATATTTCATCATGCATGAAATATATATTGGCTTATGATAGTGAATCAATGCCCTGCTTTAAAGTGCTGTACAAAATAGTGCAGTGTTAACAAGCTTTTTTTTAAGGGGGCATAGGAGAGCATTGCCACATAATCATAACTTTGAATATTAGAAGTCAAGAGGTCCCTTACTAAAGATTAAGCTCTTTACCACTGGTTCTGTGAGTGCATACCTGTGCCATATGTCATGTTTCGAAGATTTATGATAAATGCCAAGTCAACTCTTGCTTCTTCTTCAAGCATGTTCTTGGTAATGTGAAGGATGCCACTGTTTTTTGGTAAGGGCTACCTTTCCATAAATCTTTAAACTGGAGGAAAATGAAGGATTTCTTACCGCACTTCTGATGTGCCAAAAATGTGCAACGGCATCACTTATAAAAGATTGAATCGATGATGGGTTGGGATCATCAGAGCTCTTTACCACTGGCTGGTGGCCTGTCATTGTGTATGAGTACTGCAAGAAGATGGGTAAAGGCTAATAAGCACTCATTGTAACAGTGATGAAAAACAATTCTACTATATATTTCAAAGTACCGTATTTGACATAATTAAAGGATTAGTTCAGGGGCCATCCAAAATAAAATTTCCTAAATAAAATAATCACACAAACATACCCTCCTATTGTTTTATAATACTTTCATTGAGACCACCCAACATTTTTTGACTGAAAACATAATCTATTTAAAGACTTAAAATACTAAAGTTTTGTTACATTCTTTGTTTATTTTGCATCTGACATTCATATTGTTTTTGCATTGGTTATTAAACGTGGGCATAGAATGTTGCAGTGACCTGCATGGTGCCCCCTCAACTAGGTAAATTTTACCCTTGAACTAGTGTTGTAGCATTTACCATTGAACTAGTGTTGTAGCATTTACCATTAAACTAGTGTTGTAGCATTTACCATTGAACTAGTGTTGTAGCATTAACCATTGAACTAGTGTTGTAGCATTTACCATTGAACTAGTGTTGTAGCATATCTTTGTGGCCCTCCAATGAAGAACATGTTTCTACATCTATGCACATGGGGCTATAGTATAGAACCAGTTTACATGTATGTGCAATGCATGCTCAAATAGCAACCTGTACACGGCCCGAACATGCAAGAACATTTTGGGCTTTGGGTCTAAAAAGTGGCACCACCTCAAACTTGGTATATTCTGAATCCTGAATATTAGGCCTATATGAATCAGATAGGGTCCGGGTCCTGGTATTTGGTTAGAAAAGCAATCAGTTTTTCCACAGGCGAAAAATATGGTAGCAATGCTATTCCTAATTTGGCCTATAATTTTTTTCTGATGGTAAGAGTAACCAAGACCTGATGTCACTTATATCTACATGCATGACTAAGAGGTCAACTCAGGTGTCCAGTCATTCAAAGGAATACTCTCCTGGTCAAACAAGTGCATTTGAAAAGATACAAGATAATTAAAGAAATTAACAAAATAGTAGATAAAGTACTTTGACATCATGTTCCGCTCAAACATTTCACAGGTGTGTTTAATCTTGACTGATACAGCAAGTCTGTTCAATATTGTGATGTCATATTAAGACTTCCATGAAATTTTTCTTGAAATTAATCACATTTTACTTAATGATTGAAAACATTTTTTCTTCCTTCACTGAGGATAGGCATAACATATACTTTATAGGAACACATTTCTTAATGTTCCCTGTAGATTTTATTTCAGACAAAATCACAAAAGCTTTTAATAGAAAAAAATAAAATTACAGGAAATGTGATGGTTTGATGTCACACTAGCCTGTTTTCAGCCATTTGTACAAACAAAGTCTCAGTAAACTTGAATAACTCTTTGTAGGAATAAGATAACAACATGGTTAGGCGTTCACATTAAGATGTGCTATTGCGGGATTCCCGAAAAACAAAATTACATCCCACCCCAAAATAAATTAAAGGGGGAAATTTCTGCAAAGAAAACTGAATGACAGTTTCAAGCTTTTTTTGTTTAACTGATGAACAATAAAAAGACACAACAAAGGGAAGGCAATGAGGGAGGAATGCCTTGTTATTTGGGGGTTTTCTTTCCAGATTGGTATTATTTTTCAAACGCAAATTTATTCTTATCGATCTACAATAGAAAGACACACAAACAGTACTTACCTTTAGTTTTGCATATCTATTAAACTTTTCTTTCTCTTTTGCATGACACATGTATTAACTATGAACCTGTTTTGCCCCATTTACTAAATTTACTAATATTTTCAACTATTCTGAATTTTTTTTTGTAGTTTTTTTTGTTTTTTCTTCTTCATAGTTTTATTTATTAAAAATAATCTTTTTTGTTTGTTTGTAGTAGTAGTTTTTCTAAATAATCCTTTACAAGCATATCAACATAACAGCAAATACACTAGGTGACCAAAGCAGGCATTTTTTTTTTTACAAATAGCAATATCCAGACAGGAAGAACACATAAACACTCCAAAAATTAAACTCATTATGTAGCGCTACACACTGTGTTTTTTTAATATTTATATGTATTGCTTATGTTGCTAAAAATATGCTTATGATAATACACTGTTTAAAATGGTGCACACAGAGATTCACAGCAATAAACCTAAGTGAAATGTTGAAATACTTTTTCAAGCTAAAATATATTTTGGAGGTGTTTGTAAAGTGAAACAGTTCTATATATAGTAGTTTGCATGGATGATTGTACAGTGATGTGTGCCTTCTAAGAATTACTGTACATATCAAAATGACAATTTGAACAGACATTTATTTATTGACTTGTTATCTCCATTAACAGTAGTTTGAGTCTTAAGTGATTTCTTTTGTGTCAATAACATGCTGATTATGGTGAAGTACATGTAGGTCATGCAAAGTTAACATCTGCAGGGCTCAAAAGCACATATGGCTGTATGCTGTATAGCGGTGGCCCATGGGCCAAATCTAGCCCGCCAGACAACCTAATCTGGCCCTCGAATAATAGTCATAGCAGGAAAAAATATATAATCCCGATCAATCCGAATGAGATCAGTACAAATTGCAAAAATACTCATTCATTTTGGGTTTTTCCTAGGCAGATCAGCACAATAAAACCTTGCTGCTTATCAAATAAGATGTTTTCTTTAGTTCTGTTATAATATGGGCAGACTTGCGGCTTGTCAAAGGAAAGCTGATAAGAGGACCGCTGACATCTGACGTACATCCTGCTAATCGCGCATGCTCTCAGCTTGTTTGTATTCAGGGACTTTTTTGACAGGTTTTCTTTGTCATGTGACGCTGTTTTTGGGGTTTTTTTTTGGTCCGCGACCTAATGCTGTTGTAAAATCATAGCTCCTGGAAAAATTTAATTAAGGACCCATGCGGTATATAGTTTCACAAAAAGCACCAGAAGTCAAATCATGTCTACTCAAATTACCTTCTCATATTGCAAGTGGTATTTGTGGTAACATAATACTCACATTAGTACTGGTGATTTATTTCTACATGTCAATATATATGAGACTTTTAACTGAAATAGCTGCTTGGTATCTAGTCATAATTATTATTTTCAAATCTTTAGACCAGTGGCGTAGCCTGGGAAGGGGGGGGGGGAGGGGGGATGGGAGTTCGAACTCCCCCTCCCCGCTTTTTCGAGAAAATTTTCAAACATTGGGAAAAACTTTCAATAGATTTTTTTGCTTTTAAAAAACAAAATTGTCGTAAGAAGTGAGCTAAATTTGAACACTTTGTTATCTAGGACCTTTTCGGACCCCCTCACTTTTTTTATTGCTGGCTACGCCTCTGCTTCAGTCAACAGTTTTCTTTTGAGCAAACAAATACTGATGAAACCCAATCACCACTTGGTTAACTCAGCTTTAATAATACCCAATAAATGTAAAATACACATGGAATATATGAATGCATTCTACTGAGAAAACTGGCATGACTCTATAAGTGTACTGAACATAATCAAGTGCTCCAAACCAAATAACGTTGATGATGGATTGAAAAGCAGTACATTAACATTTACAATTCAAAACATTTGTTTGTGATGTCACAAAATTCAAATAAAATTTGCATAATTTATTACAATAAGTTTGTGTTTGATGAGAGTTTAACGGCACCACAACAGCAAGGGTCAAATTGTGCCTGAGAGGTTAGATCATTCCAGAGGTAGGAAGGAGAGTAAACAGGGGGAGATTGAGAGAAACACGAGAACTCACAATAAGGATATTATAATCACAATGCTGCAAAATGGCCAATTTGTGACTGATTTTGATGTTTTTATTATTTTCATTATTGATCTAAGGCAAATTTTCTTCAAATTATAACAAGTTGTTTCTGCCTGTCTATATATCTTTAAATACTATACAATCAGTAGCATGCACAAAGGGAAACTGGGAGGGTGGGAGGGGGGGGAGGGGAGGGGGGCAGGGGGCCGTGAGACAGTTGGAGAATGGAAGAATAATCAATTAGGTTTTATTTTTTGCTTCTCTGTATTTTAAAGCTTTACTTAAAACCAAAGTTCCCAAAATTTCATCCTAGAACTAAAGTAACTATTTGTTTTGCAATAATTAAGGGAATTTTGTTCAGGAGGTACTGCAAAAGAACTTTAAATTCAAAGCCTTGTTTCTGATTTTAGATCACCAATCATGCAACAGTATACTGCTTCACTTTCTTTCAACTTTCGTGGAATTTCCTTCATATCGGAAAGTTTTTTTTAGTTTAGGGGAATTTTTTTTTAAATATTGCCAAATTGTACCAAAATTTGCCAATAATTATACAAAATTTGACTTCCATTTTACAATTTGTTTTCATGCAACCGATAATGTGACATCCTCTCAGTTTACATCCAACTCCTATGCCTCTGACTAAGGGAAAGGTGCTCTCCACAATTTTGGATGATGACATGAAGTTATTGTTAGGGGAATGGAAAATCTGGCCCGACTTATGAAATCCTGCACATGCCACTTAATATAATATGTACCGTACAAATTTAGGAATTTTTTAAACATTATTTCTTTTTATCGTTCAATAGTAATTCTTTAATATTTTTCCTTCAAAATTTATGAAAATGTTTTCATAGTAATGCACATAAAGAGATAACCATGCACAATATAAACCACAAATAAACAGTCCACACATGCTTTGAAATGTACATACTGTACTAACCACACATACAATTTCTAGCATATTATGTAGTTGTTTTCTTTATGAACTACTAGCACATATCTACATTAGTTGGGAATCACCTCCCAGTTTTACTTTACTGTTTTTATGATGTGAAAGTGGTGTTACTTGCAAAGTTTTACAACCTATTCTGCTTCCAAGACAACATTACAGAATTCCATCACCTGCACATGAGAAACATGATCTATGAGAAACATGGCAGTAGGGAGACTGGGGGAAAATTACGGTCAGGGGCACCACTAGTTCTCCTGGAGTATCACCCAGCTGATGCCATGCATGTTAGTGGTTGTTGAGGACTGTACAGTATACTGATGGCCTAAAGAAGCTGTTCGAATGTCAAACCAATGGGGGAATGTGTTGTTATAGCTCAGTCTCCACCAATAATAGAACAGAATTGCATTGAAACTTGCATGTGATAAAGGTTACAAGAGCTTGCTATCCATGAACAAAAGGGTGATAGAGGGAGAAAAAAAAAAATTGTTTTTCAGCCATCAATTTGAAACTTTTGCACCTATGGCAACCAGGACTTGACATACTGGACTTACTTAACTACCCAATTCTCTTTGTGCCTCTGGCACGTAAGGCCGCAACCAAAGGTCACCATTCCTGCCTGTCCTAGCATTGTCTCTCAAGTACTCCCCACGTGAACTACTGTAGTTGTTATAAGTTCCTTCTCCACAGTTCAAAATATTAGCTTAGAATTTGTTTGGGGATAATTATCTTATGAGGGAAGTTTGCAAGCAGTTGAAGCACAAACTTAATTTGATTGAGTCAAATAGCTGATTTGAAATTCAAGTCATAAATATTTGTTAATTAGCTGGATGGTTTTGAATCAATTTATATATCATGAATTACTTAAATCCAGTTGCTGTTTTTTTTTTATTTGTTCCCTACAAAATGAGGCAAGAGGGCCAGGCACAATTGTGTTTTCATGATGATCTCATGCAACTCAAAATATTCATTTGGTTTAACCCTTACTCTACTGCATAATTATTTCTCTGCTGCAGCTTTCAGGGGTCTTTTGACTATAATCATGTTTGGTGTTTTTTCATCTTTCCTTTCTTTTTAAAAATTATACATTAGCATCATTGGAAAAGAAATTTTATAAAGAATCTTAAATATGTAAAACAAATCTCTCTTTTCAAAATTGACATGAAGTTATACTTCTGCAAAAATCGGCCAAGTGTTGACCAAATTTAGCCGAAAATTGCTTAAATTGCATATTTGTGTCCAATATTTCCTAATTTCGCTTTCATTACTCAAAAGATAAATATCTTAGCCTCTATTTCAACCAAACTTGTAATGAAAGAAAATGAAAGAGAAGTTGTCAAAAATGCATATAAAAAAAAGTTTCGAAAATTTGGCTTGCATTTTTCAGAGTAAAGGGTAAAATCACCATCACAGGTCATACAATATTATGACAGATGTGCAGATGGATATGTTCAAAAGAGAGTTAGAAAGAAACAGAAAATTGCTTTTGCCAAAGCTGAGTAATTAACACACATAGCTCTTTTAGAAAAATATAATTTCATTACCTTTATTAAAGATTTTTGGTTGCTAACACACACATATGCGAAAGAATAATCACCCTTTTAAAACTAAAGTGTAATGTTTTTAATCTAATATCAAGATTGGCAAAGTCAAGACACTGCCTTCAAAGCATTGAAAGCCATGATCTTACTTACAACCTAAATGTTGTATTCTGCAAATAAAGCAAAAAAAAATGTGAGCTAAGACAAAACTATTCCCACATCAACATTTGTCAATTTGTGAATAAAGTGTTGAGAATATGTTACAAAGAATAAACTTTAAAGTACAGGCTGCTATTGTTTGAAAGGGGAAGCACATACTGTACCATGGCCCAGATTGAACCCACTTTGAGCTTGATAGGTTCCACCTTTCTTTTTTACTCCACCTATTTCTTTTACAAAGCCTTGCCTCTACTCCTTAGCTACAACATACAGTACATATATTCTACATGCACTGCACTCGATCAATGGGCAAATCCATTACCGTAAGATGCCCTCTCTCTAATCACAATTGTCTAAAGCCCCAAAGTTAATTACAATAAAAAGAAAGACTTTGATGGACAAATAACAAAACTCTTATTAGTGTAACTGGCTTTTTATGACATAGCAGACAAAAAGTTATTATTTTCAAATATGAGCAGTGTTTTAAAAATTGCAAAGTATATTTTCATAAAACTTTTGAATGCAACTCTGTGGATACAGAATGCAACTAACTAAGGCTTGCTGGTAAATGCTTGAAGCCTACATACTTTTATACACTGTGTATTTATTTACTACAGTAATGCTACAATCATGGCCAATGTTGAAAGTCACATTTTACCATGTCTTTTGCAAAGCGCACAACATTGAAAGAGGGGAGGTGGGGAAAAATGCTGTTAAAAATTGTTGAGAGGTTTTGGCCAGTTTATACTAGGTGTTGAATTTTGACACTGTCCTCCTTCATGATCCTATAGTCTTGTTTGATTTTAATGTAAGTTACTATCTACTGCAGATTGATAACAGTTTGTCCTTTAGTATTAGTATAACATAGATCAATAAATCTTATTTGTCCTGATATTGACAAAAAAAAATCTGAATCTAATCAGGAACATAATTTTTTCAAATGCACTGTTTCATGGAACAGTGGTGAAAAACTTTAAAAATTTGACTCCTGAATGCTCTGTCACAGGGTAATACAATTAAAGGTCAAAGATGAGAAAAATACCAGTGGATTTAATATCGTTTAAAAGTAATGATCAGAATATCTGTGCAAACAACTGCTAATAATTATGTGATAAAGCTTGGCTATTAAATCTAACCTGTTTTGTGTGAACACAGTGAAAAAAAAATGATTTTCTTACTATGTCTTCAGTTGTGACAATCAGTGCGGTAAGATGAAATGAAATAATGTACATGTACAGTATGCATGTGGAGCTGTCTATATGATGCAGAGTAAAATATATAATACAAAAAAAGGTCATGCCAGGGAAATTCAGCAAAGAAGGACATTGGGGTAGAAATAAAGCAACAAAGACAACAAGTTTTACTTCTGTTAATTTTCATGATCAATGCCGTACATTTGAAAGGACTAGAGATATTTATAGGCAGCATTAACTACACTACTTCATGTGTTAAAAATAATGAAATTTCTACCCAAATTTGGTTGAAAACTAATCAACCTAAAGCCTTTTTTGAAATTTTCAATTAAAATCAGACAAATATGGATGCCATTAGATGAATATTTAAGTTCCTTCATTTTTTGTGCAAGTCCTTTCAAAACTGGTTAAAAATTGATCAATTTTATTGAGGGCTAATTTAGAAAAAAATGGTTTTTAGGCCAAAAATTGAAGACCTTTTTAAACCTTGGCATACCTCAAATCAACACTTAGTTGTTGACGAATATCATCAATGCATGAATTTGAAATGCAAAATTTGAAGAAATATTTCTAAATGCTGTTCACAGTAAAACATCCCAAACTTTTAGAACTTGATTCAATTTCAAACCAAATCAGATTTCACAAAATTTAAAGACAGGTCTGCTGAAATGAGTAATGGTCATTCTTATGAATTATCAAACAAGAAATAAAACGGTGTCACCAATCCTTTAACTATGGGTAAAAATGCAACACAAAGCAACAAATCTTACCCAATATATTGTTGTGAGTGACGGGGCTGCATGTAAAAGTTAGATCAAAATTAGACATATAAAACCTGCAGTTTATAAAGAGCTAAGAATTGATTAAACGATAGGAGTCATCCCATAAATATGTTCAGAAGAGACCGCCACCGTGCTGGAAACGTCACTTCCATATTTTAATTCTCCTTATTGATTGCGAGAAACCTGCGATATTATCGATCACACATTAGCCATACTGAACATCATACAGGCCTGCATGTGTTATTAATCACATCACAGATTTCTCGCGATCAATAGGGAAAATTGAAAAACGGAAGTGACTTTACCAGCATTGCAGCATTCACCTCTGAATTTATTTATGGGACAATGCCTTTCCTTTAACTATAGAATATAATACATCCATATTTTAAATTTCACATCATTTACTTTGTTACTAATTCATTCAAATGATTTCTAAAACAACCTACAGCATCATTTCTGCTCTTTCATAATTAGAAAAATTAAAATAAATACGAATTTTGATCAGTTCTTTTACAAAGTTTGCCAAAAAAAAAAAATGTCTGCAAACGGCGTAAATTTAAAAGGAACGACATCCCTTCATTATAAGCATGTTCTTCAATTATTTCCAAATCATTTTTATCATAGCTTGAAGTTGAAAATCACAAATTAAGATCTGAACAGCCCAAAAAACTTTTTTAAGCAAGCAGACGCTATTTGTACGAGGTTAGTATGTGTGGGATGCATTATTTACAATCAGCAATCCCTGAAATGATGTAGCAAACTGTTATGACATCATAATAAATCGCTTTCAACTTTTTTTTTTGGAGCAAGCAATAAATGATCAATTAATAAGTCTTTTTACATAATGAAAATGGACATAAAACCAGGATTTCTTGACAGATTATTGAATTTAGGGATATGAAAAACCTATATCAGGTTAAATCTTATTTTTTTTAAAAGGCATGGCAGGACCACTTTAAAGCCAGAAATAATGAAACTTATTTTGAAGTTAGAAACTCCCTTTAGCTATTTTAGGCCCATAAGACTGCATTACTTAATCCACAATTTCTAACGTCCACTGCTTTCCATAGATAACACTTGCTGGTTAACTCTGGGGTATACATACATACAACAGGCTTTTATGTCGCACCATTCCATATAGACCACAGCACCACCAGTCTCCAGCTGCCAACAAATTGGCACACATGAACTTCTTTGACTTGTCTGGGCCAGGACACGAAGTGAATTCATGCATCTTTCTCAAATAGTGTTCAGTGAACCAGGCAGGTTAACTGTCCTGCCATCAGGGCCGACAGCTTAATTTCCCCTCCGACCATTTAACCATTGCCACTTCTCTCAATGGCTGAATGAGGGGTAGGAGCTGCAGATGAAATGCTTCTGCTTCGTATCTGTGTGAGTAGCTGTTGAAAAATCAAGTTAGACCTGACCAAGCCTTCAACCCAGGACCTCCAGCCTCTCAGTTGTTTGCTCTGCCAACTGAGCTGCCTGTTCTCCAAAGTAGGTATCAAACTCATTTACAATGCAAAAAAAAAGTTGTATTTTTCAGAGACACAATCCAAGATACATGCCATCTGAAAATCAAAACCCAGGAATTTCTTCTGAAATGAGTTTTTTTAAGCACTGAAAGATATAACACTCCCATGTAAATAAAAAAATATATACAAACTTACCATGCTCTTATCTTCAATGGAGTCGAAGCCACTGTCAGACTGAGATTGCCAATTGGTGGTTGGAGCTGTATCAAGACTCAGCAGAGGGTTAGAAGAGGAATAATCATGACTAGTATCATGATCAATATCTGAAGACATTTCAATCACTGCATACTGGTCATCATTTCTTTGGCAGTATGTGTGATCTGGTCTGATGGATGTAGCCTACAAGAAAATAACAGTTTCTCAACATATCATCATTTGATTAATTTTTGATAAGTCATCCCTTAATTTCATGCTCCCAGATATATATGCAGCAGCTGACCATGGGATTCAAGGGGTTAAAGATAGTCAGCTATGTAAATTGCTAACAGATCCAGTAGAAAAACATAAAGGTTCTAAAGATTACCCACTTTATAGCTTTTAAAAACATTACAGAGTTTTTAATATAAATTGTAATGCTTTAAGTAGAGTAGGTAAGTCTGACAAAAGGTTTTGGAGTTTGTAGTCAATTCACCTCCCACCTGCTCCATCCCAACTCCCAATCAACATCTAGAAGGAATCTCATCCTTTTTAAATATGAAACCAACAAAATATACATAAAAGTTTGTTTGTTTCTTTGATGAGAACTTAACGGCACCACATGACAACAAAGGTCAAATTGTGCCTGAGAGGTCAGATCATTCTAGAGGTAGGAAAGAAAGGAAACAGGGGGAAAATGAGAGAAATTTAAGAACAAAAGGTCAGAAAGCTGTGATCGAGAGGGGAGGTGCATGGTTGAAATAAAAACAAAGTAAAGAGGGGGTGGAAGAGGAAAATTAAATATGGTTGTAGAGGGTGGCATGATGAAGGAAGGAGATAATTTCATCCGGAGGTTATTTCTGAAAGAACTCAGCAATTGAGGTGTGGAGAGCGAGGGAAGCTCTGGGAAGGTTGCATAGGGGGCAAGCAAGGAGAACGTAATGGATTGTGAGGGTGCAATGGCAATTGTTGCAGAGGGGATACATAAAAGAATACAAATGTTGAGCTGTCTTACCGTTTATACATACACAATGTCGTATACGTCAATATCTAATACTCAGGAAATAAATTATGATGTTTTAAAAATATAAAGTTCCGAAGTTCATGCATTGTTCCATATAAAGTTTAAGAAAATTTCTTTAGCTGTCAATCTACCTTTAATAAACCTGCTTAAACCCAAATTTTGTTCACCTAATGCAGAAAGTATGGTTTGGTACTTTTTACCCTGTTGACTTTGACTTATATATTTTTCATGTTAAATTTTCAACATCATGTGTGATTCGTAACTAGTTTGTTGTCATTACAAATATGACATCACAAGATACAAGGACTGTCTTAGAGGAGAGTTTTGTGCCTGATTTAACACATTACATGGACATTCCCTATACACTGCTAGAGAAGAGACTTGCTATTTTTGGAAGGAAAAAAGGCCTCAAACAACCACACAACTAACTTAATCTCCCATACTTTAAATTTAAAACCACAATTGGCACTCCACTCAAACAGGGTAAGAGATATGTAACTTCTTGTAAACTCACTGTAAAGTTTACCACAAAGAGTGAGGAGTTGAAGTTACCTGTTGTGCAGGAGCGAGGCCTGTGGGAAATTATTTACAGTACATCAGGTAAGCATACTTGGATTTCTATTAAGTTAGGTTTAGGCTATGTTTATATAATAATTGTTATTTCAATATGAATTGATACTGTGTCATATTATGATTAAATATGATTTATTAAAAAAGATTGAGTGGTTTGGTTTGTTGATGTTTAATGGCACCGCGACAGTCAGAGTCAAATGTGCCAAGAGGGTGTTAATAAATTATGGTGTAAGAGTTAGGATAGTGAGGAGATGGAAGGTTTGAAAGAGAGAAAAGGGGGAAAAGCAGAAAGAAAAAAAAAAGAAGGTAAGTAAGGTTAGGTATAGAAAGGGAGGGAAGGGAAAGTTAAATGTGGTGGAAGAGGTTGTTGTTGCGGAGGAAGTTGATGATGTTTGAGGAAGAATTATTTTCAAAAAGGTCCGAGATTGAGGATAGTGAGGAGAGAAGAGATCTGGTATAGGGGACAGGTTACGAAGATATGCTTGATGGAGAGATCGGTGTTACAAGTGGGGCAGAGAGGGTAGAGGAGCCGGATAAGAGATGGGAATGAGTGAGAGGGAGTGGCCGAGGTGGATGCGGGTGACAACGATGTCTTCCCTGCGGTTGCAACTGTGCAGAGGGTGTTGGTCCCGACTTTGGGTTTGATGGTGTGGAGTTTGTTACTGGTTTCGTGATTCCAGAAGATTTGCCAGATTTTTGATATGTAGTTGGAGATGGAGAGACGGAGGTCTGAGTGTGGAATAGGAAAAGGAGAGGCGATGTTTGACAGAGTTTTGTTGGCGGCTCTGTCGGCTCTCTCGTTGCCAGGGATTCCAACATGGCTGGGAATCCAGAAGAAGATAATATTCTTTCCTAAAGGAGGAGAGAGTGTGGAGTTTGTTGAGGATTTGTAGAATGAGAGGGTTGGGCCAGAGCATGTTGAGGATGCCATTGACAACAGATTTAGAGTCAGAGAAGATGACAAAACGGGGACGGAAAGAAAGTTCTATGAAGTTTAAGGCTAGGAGGATGGCTTTCGCCTCAGCAGAGTAGATAGAGATGCTGTCGGGTAGCCTTGAGGAGAGGGTGAGGCGGCGGTGGCTGCAGAGGAGCCGTTGGTGAAGAGGAAGGAGTAGTCATGGAAATGTCTACTGAGTTGGCAGTATTTGGAGTGGAAGAAGGTTGGGTTGTGAAGAACTTTCGTGAAGGAGGGGGTGAATAGTCCAGGTGGGTGTAAGTAGGATGGTGTATCTGGCTATCAAAAAATGTTGTTGTTGGCTTTGGAGAAGTGGGAGTGCATCTCAATCCCGAAAGGTGGGGGATGCATTTGTTGAGATTAAAGAGGTTGGTGAAGGAGGGAGAACGGATGGGATGGAAGCAAGGGTTACATGGATCTGTGAGGATATGGAGAGCAAATGAGAGGCCAGCCTTCGTGCACCGGGGTCGTAGGGGAGTTCGTTGACCTCGACGTGGAGACTGGTGATAGGGAGGTGTGAATGACGCCAAGGCAAAGCTTTAGGGCAGTGTTCTCAGTGACCTACAGGTTCTCAAGTAAAATTTACAGGCGGAGGCAAAGATGAAATTGCCATAATTCAGCCTGGATCTGAGGAAGGAGAGGTATAAGGTGAGCAGAGTGAGCTGATTTCCCCCCCCCTGTCAGTGCTTAAGAGGACCTTCAGGTGATTGAGGATTTTGTGGCAATTTGTTTGAGGGTGTTGATGTGGGGGAGATAGGAAAGTTTGGAGTCAAGAGTGATTCCGAGGAAGCGAGAAATGTCTTTACTGGGGATTATGGAATCTTTGAGGTGGAGATTGGGGCGGAGGAAGGAGTTGTTGTTGTTGAAAATGAATGAGAACAGTTTTGTCTTTTGAGAAGTTGAAACAGTTGGAGTCGCTCCAGTGAGCCAGACTATCCAGACAGTGTTGTAGGTTATTTTGGAGAATATGGAAGCATGGAGGGGATGAGTAGATGGTGAAATCGTCGACATAAAGAGAGCTTTTGATGTTGGGGATAAGAGTTTTGGTGATGCAATTAATTTTGAGGATAAAGAGAGTGGAGGAGAGGATGCTGTCTTGGGGACACCCAGGTGTTGGGTGTACTTGGAAGTGGAGGAAGTTCTGGATGAAGGTGGGGAGGGAGCCTCTAAGGCCAGCGGAGTGCAGGTCTTTGAGGACACCATACCGCCAAGTGGTGTTAAAGGCCTTTTCGAGGTCGTGGGTGTACTTGGAAGTGGAGGAAGTTCTGGATGAAGGTGGGGAGGGAGCCAATTGAGGCCAGCGGAGTGCAGGTCTTTGAGGACACCATACCGCCAAGTGGTGTTGAAGGCATTTTCGAGGTCGAAGAAGACAGAGATGGCGTGATGATTTCTGACAAAGGCTTCACGGATGAAGGTGTCGAGTTTGAGGACGTGGTCCAGGTAGTTTGGGTTTTTTCTGAAACATTTTGAGTGGGGGAGAGGATGGAGTTCCTCTCGAGGTACCAGCAGAGTCTGTAGTTGACCATACGTTCTATGATCTTACAGAGGCAGGAGGTAAGAGCAATGGGTCTGTAGTTTTTTGGGTTGGATCTGTCTTTGTTAGTGTTGGGCATTGGGGTGATGATGGCCTCTCTCCAGGTGTTTGGGAAAGACTTTGAGGACCACAGGTAATTGTAAATCTTGAGGAGTACTTCTAGAGAGTTTCTGGGGAGATTTTTGAGTAAATTGTAGTGGATGCCATCAGGGCCTTGAAAGGAGGACCCAGATTTTTGAGGGCAGAGGAGAGCTCGAAGTTGGTGAATGGGAGATTGTAGTTTTCCTGATTGTTGGACTGGAAGTTACGAGGGTTCTTTTCAGCCTCAATTTTCTGGTTGCATAAGGAGTGAGAAAAATTGTCATTTGAGGAGGTATTGGCGAAAGTGGAGGCTAGGCAGTCGGTGATGTCTTTGAGGTCGGTGACTTTGGTGGTGTTGTTGTGGATGAGGTGAGAGGAGCTTTTCCCTTTGAAGTTATGGATCATATTCCAGACCTTGGAGGGGACGGTCTGGAGATCCAGGATGAGACATAAGTTTCCCAGGAGACTTTTTTGCTGAGTTTAACTGGCTTTGGCTCTGAGGATGTGAAAGTTGTCAAGGTTTTGGGGTGTGGGGTGGGTTTTGAAGAGACGGAGGGCTTTGGTCTTGAGGGAGGCTTTTTTGCAGTCGGTGGTGAACCAGGGTTTGAAGATTGAGTGAGTGAGATGTGCACCCTTATTCAGTTGTATTTTGAAAAGTGAATTCACATTAAAAATGAAAACATACCAGTCTGTAACAGAAGCCCTTTGAATTGTTGTCCCATACAGTATAAAGTTGTTCATGGTTGCTTAATTGTCTGATGCAGCAATACAAAATCAGTGCCAGGACAGGCAGCATCAAGAAACAAAGTCCAAGAGCCATTAGCATCAACTGCACAATAAAATAAACTGTCCCCAGATCATCCATCAGCTTTCCTCAGTATTTCTGTACAAGATAAAAATCAACTTTTTACAACAATTTCTGCAACCGTGACAAAAAGTTCTTCCAAATAGCTTTTGATTTATTTTCTAAAATATCAAACAATAATTTGAGGGTTTATTATATGCAAAGCTGAATAGTATGTATCCCATGTTTTACTTTTTATCCTCCAAAATTCTTCAAAAGAAATTGAAAGAGAGACTTCTAGACACATTTTTTAAATTATAATGGGAAATAAAAGAATTCAACACACCATCTGTTGAGGGTTCATAACAGAGTGCAACATGCTTCAATTTAGTACATAGTATATATCTTTTTCTAATTAAATTCTTTTTAACAAAAAAGGGGTAAAAAGACAGCTTGTCTTTAATTCTGACTCCAAAAACATTTTTTCTTCTTTATATTCAAATAAGAAATTCAAAATTGACAATTTTTTATAAGATTTACACCATTTAAATTTAAAGATATAGGAATGTAGTACGAGACATCCAAAAATTGTTGAACGGGACATCCAAAGTGTTGTACGAGACATCCCAAAAGTGTTGTACAGGACATCCAAAGGGTTGTACGAGACATCCAAGAAGTGTTGTAACGGAGACATCCAAAAGTGTTGTACGGGACATCCAAAAAGTGTTGTGCGAAACATCCAAAAAGTGTAGTACGAGATATCCAAAACCTGTACGACATCCAAAAAGTGTTGTACGAGACATCCAAAAAGTGTTGTACGGGACATCCAAAAGGGTTGTACTGGACATCCAAAAGGGTTGTACGGGACATCCAAAAAGTGTTTTACAGGACATCCAAAAAGTGTCATACGTCTCTTAAATAACTTGAAATTTCCATTGCATGACAAATGTATCATACAATAGGCAAGTAGAAAAGCAAGAGCCATAGCATGGTTTACATATATGTAACGTAAGTGTATATGTGAAACTGCAATATCAAAAAATAAAATCAATTTCTCAATATTAATAATACGCCTTGCAGAATAAATCCTGTGTTGTATGGGGCATTTTTCAAGTTAAGATTCTTTAGTAGAAACTTTACTTCTGATATAAACATAAAGACAGTGGTGCTGGCAAGACAAGAACGTGCCTCCTCCCCCCTTCCCCCCCTTCTCCGTCCGAAATGTCAAAAAATCATTTTATCCAAAATGGCTATTTCTGACCTTTTTTAATTGGGGGAGGGGGGGGAGGGGGTAGTCTGTATCATTGTAAAATTATATCGTACCATACACTGATTGAGGTGCAAATTTGGTACTTAAAAAACCTGTGTATTGCACACATTCATAGTTGTTTGGGGCCTCTAAAACTTGGAAAATGACCTCGAGGCCAGGGGGGTGTAAGTCATATTTGCCCGACAAAAATTTGCATTTGCCCAATTTATCACAAAAATATACATGTGTCTATACAATATAAAACAGTTGGGGACAGATGACACCCCCCCCCCTCCTCCCTCCCACCAATGCGGTCGAACTGAAGTGTCAAACGTGGTACTGCATAACATTGTGTGCCCGCTTATGGGCCCCTGGCAAGACCTATAAGGCAAAACCATGGTTGGGGTCCAGGAAGCTTGGAAGATTTCTTGTTTTTGATGCTCCAAAATGGCTAAAAATGAATACAAAGTTCGGTAATTTGATTAATGAAAAGAAGACAATTTTATTTCAATGTCAAAATCTACTCAGATAATCATTTGAGTTACCAATTCTAAACAGGCAGAGGGGAAATTGTCCCTGCAAATTGAGTAAATTCGGGCAAAATTGTGGGGCTCATGGGCGAAGCCTTGCAATTAGCTTGGGTTCAGGGGCAAAGCCCTGGCATCCCAAAAGCTCTGACGATTTCTTGATTTTTATGCCCCACAAAATTCCAAAATGTAAGTGATGAAAAGAAGATAATTTCATATTTGTTTAAATCTATTCAGATAAGTATTTGCTATTCAGTAAGTTTGGGTCCAGGGGCGAAGCCTCAGAAGCTCTGAAAATTTCTTGATTATGATGCCCCACAATGGTTTAAAATCAATACAAATTTTTAAAATGTAAGTGATGAAAAGATGAAAAGACAATTTCAGATTGTTAACAAGTACCATTTCGACACAGGCAGAGGAGAAATTTTCCCTGAAAATAGAGAAAATTCAGCCAAAATTGCGGACTCATGGGCAAAGCCTTGGAAGGGATGCAGGGGCGAAGCCCCGGAGGCTATGAAGATTTCTTATTTTGATTTCTTGTTTCTTTAAAAATGATTTAATATCAACACAAAGTTTCAAAATGAGTGATGAAACGAGGATAATTTCAAATTCCAATGTGTTCAAATCTACTCCACTACCATTGCTAAACAGGCATAGGACAGTAGGAGAAATTTCTCCTGAAATTGAGAAAACTTAGGCAAAATTGTGGAGTTCATGGACGAAGCACTGGACTGAATAATTCTTGTTTTGATGTCCCAAAAAAGCTGAAAATCAACACAAAGTTCCCAAATGTAAATTGTGGAGCCTGCAGGGGCAAAGCATGAGTAGGGATTCAGGAGAAGAAGAAGTCCTGCTTAAGGGTCCCTTGCAAGAGGTCCAGGGGGCGAAACTCCGGAATCTCTGAAGATTTATTGTCACAATCTTTGATGCCCCAAATTTTCTGACAATCAACACAAACTAATAAATTTCAGAAAATCAACACAAACTGATAAATTTCTAAATTTACCCTGAAAATTAAGAAACTTCGGGCAAAATTGTAAGAATCAAGGATGAAGTCTTGGTCAAAGTTTTTGTTGCCTCAAAGTGACTTAAAATCAACACAAAAAAACGAAATGTAATTGATGAAAAGAAGAAAAAATTAAATTATAATGTTGAAATCTACTCAGATAAGCTTTTGGGTTACCATTAATACTGTCAGGCAGAATTAGAGAAATGTCCCCTACAAATTTGACCACAATATTGTTGGGTTCATGGATGCAGCTCTGATAGGATCGAAGTGGCAAATTCTCTGGAAGATTTTTAATGCCCAAAAAATAAAAAATAACTCAACTTTAAATGTGTGTGCATTTTTCCTATATACGTCTCCTGAGTTGCCCACTCCGAGCCCAATCAGCATCATGCCATGTCGAGTAGACTGGTGGAGATGATAATTCAGGCATGATTGGGATTTATCTCTTAATTTAAACAAAACATACGGGCATCCAACATCTCTGCCAGTAAGTGCCCAAGTATGATGTTGTCAGCATGATGCCGAGTCAGGAGGACAAGATTCTGATATAATGATTCGGGCATGATTGAGATGCATCTCCAATTTGAACAAACATCTGACATTTTACATCTCTGCCCGATTTAGTGCCCAAGTATGATGTTGTCAGCATCATGTGCTAAGTCGGCGGTCGAAATCTAGCTTAGTCTGGCATGACTGAGATATACCATCATTCTACATTTCTGCCCTACTAAGATCAGTATCCGTGCCAATGGATGGTAAGTGGAGGAAGGGGATGGGATGGGGATGGGGGAGGGGGTGGGAGGGGGTGGGGGAGGGGATGGGGGAGGGGGTGGGTTAAGGGAGCAAAAACTATGATTTTATCCAAAACATTTTCAAAAGTATTCTGTATTTTGCAGAGAAACAAGAACATAAAGGTATATAGGCCTAACCATATTAATTTCCATTCAATTTTGTTTCAATACTAGGCCAGCTTTTTGCCCGACGAAATAGTCAATTGCCCAACGAAAAAATGTCTAAATGTTTACCCCCTTAAGTTATGCCCCTTCCTACAAGGGCCCCTTGACCCCATGCCAGAAAGGTTTGTGCCCCAAATATTGAAACCCTGATGGTGCCACTGTGACTAACACCTTCCATATTAAACAAATGTTAAACATACATTCAATAATGTAGATCTAAATTTAGTGGACATAAAACACTGTAAACTGTTATTCCTATCAGACTTATCCTTTCCCATGTAATAAGAAAAAAAACTTTGTTTGTGCTTTATTGCAGTGAAATGATAATCTTCGGATGGAACATGTACCGAATGTCCCATATGACACAAAATAAAGCCAAATTGTATTGTCCTGACTAGAATGAATTCATTCTTAAATTATTCCATAATGTCGGAGAAGAATGCAAGCTCTCGGCATGGCATGTACGTACAGGACATTTGCCCTAAATTGCCCATGATTAACACATTTTAATGACCCTGAAGTCTGTATGTGGTGAATTGACCCAATTTTGTATGTAAATCATATAAAGCAATGAACAATGCCTCCTTACTTTGCATGATTTACAAACAACATTCTATTAAAACTGACCTAAAAGAAAGTCTACTTTCAATAAGTTGGTACAATTTAAATATATATATATATATATATATATATAAATATATATTTATTTATATATATATATATATACTATATATATATATATATATATATATATATATATATATATATATATATATATATATATATATATATATATAATTATATTATTATTTTTTGCTTGAAAAACTGTACTACCAAAATATATGACCTCTTCATCATTAATAAACAAAAATTTAATCACCAAGGGACCTCAATTAATGAGTGATTATACAATTAAAGCATGTCACAAATCTGATGAGTTTTACAACAGAATATCATAAACCTGCACTTTCATATCCTACTTATTTGTAGGTATATCTAAATCATATAAACTGTCATCTCACTGTCATACCTTTTAAATAATGGCAACCTATCTATTTAATGGTATATGTCTAAGGCTGCCACTCAATGAAAGCCACAATCAATTTTGATGAACTACCAACCTTTTGGGGTACCCGCAGTATGTCCATATTTAGGAATACAAACCAATTACATATTAAAACCTTTTAACAACACCTACTTCAATAGGCATGATTGATAATCTCAATGTGGTTAACCATATGAAACACCCTGCACAATCAACAATACACACCACACTCTATTGCCCTACATGTAGTTTGTGTATATAGGCTGTCATAATGAATGTCGTTATACTACCAGATCAATTGATCAACACATCCTCCATATCATAAATTTTAAACAAATAATTGACTTACCTCAACAAAGTTCTAGGTTGAATAGAGGTAAAATTTGCAGTAAAAATATTTGCTAAAATAAAAACGTTCTATAATCTCTGCACTTGTCTGTCAATACTATCGTATTACAATATGGCTGAATGCTCAATTGTCTTTTGGAGTATTAAGTACATTAGAACAAAAACGATATATTGCTAAGTGGACAGAAAAGGACATAATTCAAATACTATACTTTAAGAAACAGTATATGCATTGTACAATTTTTTGACACCGTTAATGACACCTAGAATTAATCTCACCTCGAGAACTGTATTTTCATTTCTGCATGTTCAGAAAAAATTTGCTTTTATGTTCATTTTTGTAAAATATGATATATAATGATATATGATCAATTTTTAAAAGGCCAAACAGTGTACTAAAAAAGTAATTGACTTTGTAATGTTAACAACTTCATGACAACTAAGTAAACTTTGTTTTAAAAGTGTTATTCACAACTCTAAAGCCACATAGTCAATTGTCTAACTTCTGAGAACTGCTGTAGCTGTGATGAAATTTTTAAAATAGTGGGAAGTGAATCTAACAATCCCCCTCCCTTCACAACTACAGTCATTTATAACATTATGAACTTTCCATGTTTGTTTGAGGAAATCATTGGGGGCACCAGGTTGTCACCTCTTCCATCCTTAAGTAGGATTTACCCACGGATAGTAGGAGGAGAGGGGGGAGGGGGGACATAAACTCACCCTAAAATACAAACAATCAACACACAAAATATATTTTTTTTAAAGTGGGGAAATGCCCCCTTGCACTCAAACCTTGCAAGTGCCTGTATATGGGTTATGCTTCCCAAAGTCAAATATGATCATCTGGTGAAAGAAAGAATGCATAAACATGATGCACTATCTTTCCTTAGGAGAAATGGTCTGTCAATCATTCCCACTTAATGCACACAACACCTCAGGAATTTGATACACAGCTATTTTTATCACCACCAAGATACCTAACATGGAAGAGTGATTTCAATCACATTTCTAACAAATTTCTCTCACTAGACACTGAACACGGATGTGTGATTTCAATTACAAAAGTGCCCTGATTACTCAGCATTTGCTTTCTGTATTCTTATACTTTACAACACAAAAAACCTCGGGCTACTTGGCTGTGGTGTGCATGGGAATGGCAGATAAACAGTCATTGTTTGGAGTGGAAACACAATACGTGCAAGTCGGGTTGGTAATTGTCATACCTGAGTTTTCAGGATTAACTCGGGTGTCAGGTGCTGGTCCTGAGGGGGAGGGGCGCACTGCCACATGTGAGCTATATATATACATGTGCTGCCCGAGCAGTTGCCTTTTTCAGAATTTTTATAGTGCAGATATCAAAAATCCAAAGTCTCATACTACAGGTCTAAAAAAATTGCATGTTTTCATACTGCAGGTCTCAATAATCATATAATTTTGTACTAAATGTATCAAAAATCACTTATTTTCTTACTGCATGTATCAAAATCATATACTGTCATACTGCAGTCCAGTTTTGAAGCTTTGGGCAGCACATACCTACCACTTCAGTATGGAAGTGCCCCCCCCCCCTCCCCTCCCTGTGCGGGTAGGCATAAAGAGAAATTTTCAGCATGAAAATAGGTATTTCCAAATACATCAATGACATAGAGCCTTTCCAATTACAATCAGAAACTGCAACTTAAGAGTACATTTAAGCTTTATCCAGACTCTTATCATCCATGCATGCATTAACATACAAATTAACAATATAATTAACACTTTGCTAAGTTCTTTAAAGAATATTTGTTCAAACAGTTTAAGCACCACAACTGGAGAATATTTGTTCAAACAGTTTAAGCACTGACACATGGCAAGTTAGTCAACATAATTTTTTTGGTACTTTCCACAGGCTATTTTTAGCAAACAACTATGTCTCATGTAGTACTTGGATTACAACAAGCATTTCTTATCTGTATAGTACATGTATCCAACATTTGCTTTACTCTGTGCTATCAAATAAATCAGTATTCTAATTTCCATGTTTAAAATATAAGTTCTGGACATTTATTCTTGTTTTTCTTTGATTTTATACGCAAATCTGGAACCTCCTCTCATATACTGTACTGTGCACTGATGATAAACACAATAAATATAACTTTTGTCAAATTTAGTCGGTTCTGTCAACTTTTATCAAATGGAATGCTCAGTGTATCACTTTGTGAAATGGATCATTATTACAAAAGTTGGAAGCTCAAAATTATAAGGAATTGAAAAATTGTTTTTTGTTAATGGAATTCAGAATCCTACTCTAATTTGGTGCTGACCAAATGCAAGCAAGAAATAATGTTACAAACTCAAATTGGATATATACATGTTTGGAAACAAATTTTTCGTTCAACTCATTTCAAGAAATTCTACAGCTGCTAAAATTCATCAGACATGTCCATCGCAAACTGTAATTCTCTTGAACCGAAAAGTGTCCATTCTGATCATACAGATTTACATCTTTAAAAAGTATTTATGCTATTCTTTTTGTTGTGATTGGTAGTGATGCAATCATTAAGATTCAGGTTGTGCTGGTTAGTGGCACAGCAATATATCATGTGGATAGTGCCAAAGAGGTTTATCAATCATGTGCAAGCATTAGTTAGATACTTTTGTCACTGTTTTCCCTTTTCCCCAGACAAACATTAATGGGAGGGTATCGTCCCATAAATGATTGTTTGTTTGTTTGTTTGATGAGGTCTTAACGGCACCACGACCATAAATGAAGGTAGTAAGGAAAGAGACCAGGGAAGAATGAAGAAACAAAAGCCAATGCCATGGGTTGGAAGAGGAGGATTAAACATGTTGTAGAGGGATGCATGCTGAAGGAAAGTCATTTTATCAGGTTATCAATTTTCCTTATTGATTGCAAGGATGCAGTGGCAATTGTTGGGAATGTTATCCAGGTTATCAACATGATTGCAAGATGTCTGGGATGTTATCCATCCGTGGATGTGTCGTGGATGTGTGATCGATAACATCACATACTTCTCAATATAAAGGCAAAATTGATAACCAAAAGTGACGTTACAAGCATGGCGGCGTGCACTTCTGATTGTATTTATGGGACGATACCTTTCCATGAATATTTCCGAGTATCATGTGATCAACAAGCGTCTCCAGTCTCAAGGCTACTTGGGGAATTCACAAGAAAACAAGAGACGGTTATCAAAACAAAAGGAGGAAGTACTGTACCTGCAAAATGGCTCAGATTTGCAGATTTGTTACTATCTGACATGTTTACATGTTGGTTAATTAATGTTAACTGATCAAAATGTGTAATTCAGCAATCTAGATTTAATATGCTGTGACCACTTTATCAGAAGATTTTATACTATTTTGCCACTCACTGTTTGATAGTTGCAGTACTTACTGACATTATTAATCCTATTTTAGAGGTACAATTTCCTGAAAAGGTGTACCCAAGTAGGGGGGTTGCCATCATTTTGGATTTGGGGTGATAGAACAAAAACAATTGCGGATGGTGTTTAAAAATTCCAAAATTGAGCAAAAATGAAAAAAAACAAAGATATCATTGCCTCAAAATCTGGACATTTTTTACATTTCCAGACTTTTTGGCAAAATTTCTGCACCATTTTATCTTTTGCAGAACCATTGGGACCCCTGGCTACACTCATGCCAAGGTGCACACCCATTGTATTGATCCTGTTGTATAGTCGGCCTGTGATTTTGATAGTCGGACATTTCGTGCACAACAGGACTCACAATTAATTTTCAATCACAATTAATTTGGTGGCCTACTACATGTATTTTGAATATTTTTCAAATTCTTCTGGCAAGTCCTGTCTGCTAAAATAAAGAATATGTTAAAGATAATTAAAGGATTAGTTCAGTGGTCAAGCAAGTACACCTTATAGGAATGAGCTGAGGACTTTCATACAAACAAAATGGTGAAGAATCAGCAACCCAGAAAATAAGGTACTCAAAATATCCTAAAAATATGGGAAATTGTCAAGTGACATCATTCACACATGCACTAAAGCATGTGGGATAACTTTTCCACTACGGATTGTTCAAACATCCATTAGCTACTGTAAATTTTTTGACTTCTCGTAGTATATGAATATTCAAAGTTTTCACTGCTGCCTTTTGAAATCCACAGTGGCCTTTTCTATACCCTATTTATCTGGTTGCTCCAGCCTCCCAGATAGAAGGAAGCAATATCACAAGTTTGATATCAGTCATTGCTACACAAATGGAATAAGAATTCTTTCTTTACAATTGTGTGTCTTCTGATGTCCTCTTTCAAAATGGACTTACTTGACTTATCCTTTAATGCATGCATTCCTTCACCCATAAGATAGGATCACCATCGTTAGCCAAGTTAACTTGCAGTCTCACCCTTTATTTGGATTTTGGTATTGTAGGCTGTTTACATTACTGCAAGCTGATGAACTATCTTCTATTTTCATTGTGGTTATTATTGTTGGCATGAATATAGAAGGTAATGTAATTTTCTGACGGGGAACCAGTGAAGCAAACAAAAATGTAAGTACAGTTTTCCTCTTTTCAATTAAAAAAGAAACTGCACAAACTATATGTATCTTTAATATAATGACAAAAATTAAAACTGCTAAAATATCTGAGAAAGTAATTATTTTTTAATGGAAGTGTTCAATTGTGACAGAGCACCATGAGTTCAAATTCTGTAAGAAGCTTGTTCAATTTCTAAACTGTGGCTGATCAACGTTCCTACACTCTGTGGCTGATCAACATTCCTACACTCTGTGGCTGATCAACATTCCTTCACTCTGTGGCTGATCAATGTTCCTACACTCTGTGGCTGATCAACATTCCTACACTCTGTGGCTGATCAACATTCCTTCATTTTGTGGCTGATCAATGTTCCTACACTCTGTGGCTGATCAACATTCCTACACTCTGTGGCTGATCAACATTCCTACACTCTGTGGCTGATCAACGTTCCTACACTCTGTGGCTGATCAACATTCCTACACTCTGTGGCTGATCAACAATCCTTAACTCTGCGGCTGATCAACGTTCCTACACTCTGTGGCTGATCAACATTCCTACACTCTGTGGCTGATCAACATTCCTACACTCTGTGACTGATCAACATTCCTACACTCTGTGGCTGATCAACGTTCCTACACTCTGTGGCTGATCAACATTCCTTCATTTTGTGGCTGATCAACGTTCCTACACTCTGTGGCTGATCAACGTTCCTACACTCTGTGGCTGATCAACATTCCTACACTCTGTGGCTGATCAACGTTCCTACACTCTGTGGCTGATCAACATTCCTTCATTTTGTGGCTGATCAACGTTCCTACACTCTGTGGCTGATCAACATTCCTACACTGTGGCTAATCAACGTTCCTACACTCTGTGGCTGATCAACGTTCCTACACTCTGTGGCTGATCATCGTTCCTACACTCTGTGGCTAATCAACGTTCCTACACTCTGTGACTGATCAACATTCCTACACTCTGTGGCTGATCAACATTCCTACACTCTGTGGCTGATCAACGTTCCTACACTCTGTGGCTGATCAACGTTCCTACACTCTGTGGCTGATCAACGTTCCTACACTCTGTGGCTGATCAACATTCCTTCATTTTGTGGCTGATCAACGTTCCTACACTCTGTGGCTGATCATCGTTCCTACACTCTGTGGCTGATCAAGGTTCCTTCATTTTGTGGCTGATCAACGTTCCTACACTCTGTGGCTGATCAACATTCCTACACTCTGTGGCTGATCAACGTTCCTTCATTTTGTGGTGATCAACATTCCTACACTCTGTGGCTGATCAACATTCCTACACTCTGCGGACTGATCAACCTTCCTACACTCTGTGGCTGATCAACGTTCCTACACTCTGTGGCTAATCAACATTCCTTCATTTTGTGGCTGATCAACGTTCCTACACTCTGTGGCTGATCAACGTTCCTTCACTTTGTGGCTAAACATTCCTACACTCTGTGGCTGATCAACCTTCCTACACTCTGTGGCTGATCAACATTCCTTCATTTTGTGGCTGATCAACGTTCCTACACTCTGTGGCTGATCAACATTCCTACACTCTGTGGCTGATCAACGTTCCTTCATTTTGTGGCTGATCAACGTTCCTACACTCTGTGGCTGATCAACGTTCCTTCATTTTGTGGGTGATCAACGTTCCTACACTCTGTGGCTGATCAACATTCCTTCATTTTGTGGCTGATCAACGTTCCTACACTCTGTGGCTGATCAACATTCCTACACTCTGTGGCTAATCAACGTTCCTACACTCTGTGGCTGATCAACGTTCCTACACTCTGTGGCTGATCAACATTCCTTCATTTTGTGGCTGATCAACGTTTACACTCTACACATTCCTACTCGGCTGATCAACGTTCCTACACTCTGTGGCTGATCAACGTTCCTACACTCTGTGGCTGATCAACATTCCTTCATTTTGTGGCTGATCAACGTTCCTACACTCTGTGGCTGATCATCGTTCCTACACTCTGTGGCTGATCAAGGTTCCTTCATTTTGTGGCTGATCAACGTTCCTACACTCTGTGGCTGATCAACATTCCTACACTCTGTGGCTGATCAACGTTCCTTCATTTTGTGGTGATCAACGTTCCTACACTCTGTGGCTGATCAACGTTCCTACACTCTGCGGCTGATCAACCTTCCTACACTCTGTGGCTGATCAACGTTCCTACACTCTGTGGCTAATCAACGTTCCTACACTCTGTGGCTGATCAACGTTCCTACACTCTGTGGCTGATCAACGTTCCTTCATTTTGTGGCTGATCAACATTCCTACACTCTGTGGCTGATCAACCTTCCTACACTCTGTGGCTGATCAACATTCCTGCACTATGTGGCTGATCAACGTTCCTACACTCTGTGGCTGATCAACGTTCCTACACTCTGTGGCTGATCAACGTTCCTTCATTTTGTGGCTGATCAATGTTCCTACACTCTGTGGCTGATCAACGTTCCTACACTCTGTGATGGAAAAAGTTGTAGACAGCCTATGGATCTCTTTTTATTGGCTTCTGTCACAATTGTTCTTCAATCGGCTTTTTACAAAAATACCAGAAATAAAATGTAAAATAAAATTTTGATACAAGAAGCATTTGCAGAGAAAAAACCAGCATGTAAGCAATTTAAGTAGCTAAAGTACTTACAAGTCCCCATCTCTATGAAGTCCAAGTGCGGTTTCAATCCTTAATTTTTATACCCTTAAGATACCCTACATTGTATTCAATACACCATTATTTAGTGATGGATGAGTGAATCCCATCTTAAGGTGTTTCTGAACATCAAACATGAAATTATGTCTTGCACAAAATCAGTGCTTGTTGATCGAGGAGTAACTGTAGAATGCAGGTTCACTCTCGAAAAAAGCCTCTTGACTTGCAAACTTCCAAAGTGAATGGTGTAACCTTATAAATTATTAACCCTTACTCTACCATGTGGCAATATTATCGCCGTTTTAGGTGCCCCGTCTATGGCTCCCGAGCACATTTCAGAAAAGTGGTGGTAGAGTAAGGGTTAATCAACCCGTGACAAATGCGCCAACTCGAAAATATAGAGTAAGGATTAAAGAATCATAAGCGTAATCTTATGGCTCCTATGCAGTATCCCAGTTATCCCCGGCTGGGCAGCGAAGTTCCATGAATTGTAGGCCTAATAATCTTAATTAAAGAGCGATGCATACTTATATTGGAAGAACTTAAATAATTTCAAATCCAAACTATGGCATATCCCCTGCTGGGCAGCGAAGTCGCATGATCGCTAGAATTATACTGTATTAAGCTTAATTAAAGAGCGATGTATATTCATGTATGATAATGGAGCGTGACTTCGCTGCCGGCAGCCAGGTATATACTTTTAAGGGAAGCTGTATTCTCAAGTTTTATTTTGATTAAAACTGAAGTTTTGAAGTCCTTCAACCTTGAAAGTGCACATCGTCACTTCTAGATCATTGGTTTTGTAGACCCTGTTTGAAATTACACCAAATATGTATGACCTTTTGAATGATAGAGTCTCAACCATATTTTATAGAACTCAATGAGAACTTTCTACGCCATTTCATAATCACAAAATGATGAAGAAATTGCAGGTTTTTTCACTGATGGTGGCCCCTTCACACAGGTCACTTAGGTACAACAGATTATTCAACTTCAATCCACATAGCCTATATAGTACTGTACATTCCATTGAGCAAATTTGGCCTAATGTTATGAAATCATACATAAACTAGACATCAATGATGATTTAAAGGGTTTAAGCTCAACCCATTACAATGCAAGAAGACTTATTGATTGCTTTCAGTGATTTTATTTTTGTCATATGTACTTTTATGATGTTTTAAATTTTTTGATTTTGAGTGCATTCCACTTTAATTTTTGTGGGCAATTATTCATCATGTTAAAAATAGACATCAATGATGTTTCAACTTTCCCGTATGAGTTGTATTCAGTACTTTTTTGTTTGTTTGGGTGTAATGGCACAAGAGTTTTAACAGTCAGGTCATATGTGCCAAATGAGGTTAGTTGTGAATGACTGCCAGATTGGTTCTCAGTAATGACTTAGTTTTGCAGTGGGTGCAATGAGGTTCATGTTATAGCGATGTCTGAAAAATTATGCTTCTAACAAAAGCTATGTGACATTCAATGCATGGTGCCATCATGTCTCACTTGATTAATGGCGTTGGCGAGGTCATAGGTAAATTCCACCACAACATATAGTTAGAAAATACATTTTGCAAACATAACAAAAAGTTTAACATTTACACATTAATCTTCATAAATGTTAGATTAATTTAATTTGGCCGGTACTGAAAAAAGATTATTAACCAAGCATGTTTCAAAACGGCCAAATATGTTATAATTAGCCAGTAATCGGCCAAACTAGCAGCTAAGGTTGTGACAGTTAGCATTTTTTCATAAATGTACAGCTGTCACCATTACGGTCCATAACCGTTTAACCGTAAGGCCAGTTGTCATAAGTGGCGCCCTTTTAACGCAGGTATAAAGCGAAATCTTCGCCAGGTTCTTAACAATTATCTACCTACTGTGGTGTAGCGGTTATCATACATGTCTACAGACCACGAGGTCCTGGGTTCAAGCCTGGGTTGGGTAGACACGCCAGTGCACCACAACTGGTTATCAAAGGCCGTGGACATTGACTTGGTTGTTGATGTTATGTCTGTCCGTCGTCGTACCTGTGTTCTCGTCCGGATCGTATTAGGCGTTTCATGATAGCATTGTTACTATCATAAGCGATTACGCAGGTGACAACCCGTCATTGTAATTGTGCGTCTACTCGTCGTCGTCAGTTCTTATTAATAGACCTTCCATAGCAACCCATGCTAATCCACCACTTGAAAGACGCTACCGTTATATTCACTATGTAATGTGCAAACATGCACTTCCTGCTTCTCGTATGAGTGTGTGAAAGTCAAGTTGACATGTACGATCGTTACTTAAATTTTGATATCTGGTGTTTTTATTCTTACATAATTAGTTCTTAAATAAATAAATTATTATCGATAAAAAAATCATATATTTCATGTACTTTCTTTGTCAAATACTGTTAAAAATCTTGTTTAATGAGAACGAAACATAACATAGAAATCATGCTGCCAAATTTGTTTGTGACTTCAAAGAAACATACATATGAAATATAATGGAATTTCGTTTTAAAGTTATGCCCCTAATTGTGTTTCATTTGACATTTTACCATAATTGATGAAGAAATTACTGTTTTCCCCCTTGAACTTAACAAAGGGTGGAGGGGGAGGGAAGGGTGGAAGGGGAGGGGGAGGGGTGGGGGGAGGGTGGAGGGTGGGGAGGGTGGAGGGGAGGGTGGAGGGGAGGGTGGAGGGGAGGGTGGAGGGGAGGGTGGAGGGGAGGGTGGAGGGAGGGTGGAGGGGAGGGTGGAGGTGGAGGGTGGAGGAGGGTGGAGCGGGAGGGTGGAGGTGGGGAGGGTGGAGGGGAGGGTGGAGGGGAGGGTGGAGGGGAGGGGAGAGGTGGAGGGGAGGGTGGAGGAGGGTGGGGGGGGTGGAGGTGGAGGAGGTGGAGGGGAGGGTGGAGGGGAGGTGGAGGAGGGTGGAGGGGAGGGTGGAGGGGAGGGTGGAGGGGGAGGGGAGGGTGGAGGGAGGGTGGAGGAGGGTGGAGGGGGGGGGGGGAGGGAGGTGGAGGGGAGGGTGGAGGAGGGTGGAGGGTGGAGGGAGGGTGGAGGAGGGTGGAGGGGAGGGTGGAGGAGGGGTGGAGGGGAGGAGGGTGGGGTGGAGGGGAGGGTGGAGGGGAGGTGGAGGGGGGTGGAGGGGAGGGTGGAGGGTGGAGGGGAGGTGGAGGAGGGGAGGGTGGAGGGGAGGGTGGAGGGAGGGTGGAGGGGAGGGTGGAGGGGGAGGGGTGGGGGGAGGGTGGAGGGGGAGGGTGGATCGGGAGGGTGGATCGGGAGGGTGGGTGGGAGGGGAGGGAGGGTAGGGGGGGGGAGAAACAGCGTTGGGCAGAGGCGGTTGTGGCTACAGGAAATGGGATGGTAAATTTCGTCCAACGTATCTTTTTTTATTGGTATTTCTTGTCCCCAGTAGGCAAATAGACTAAAATATTGGATGGGATCAATAGCTAAATACAAGTGTAACTGCCACGGTCATGTGGAGAACAATTTTGTTTATACAACAGGAGACAAAGAAAATTGTTAAATAGGGTAGAGAGGGGAATACCCCCATTGTGGGAGTATTCCCTCATAATGGCGAGGGGAACACAGAGGGTAGGCCTATAAATGTTGTATTCATATATCGTTTTGTCAGTTTGTAGTAGTTGCTGCTGTAGGATATTGTGTAACTTCTTTCTGGGACATACAACATAAACTTCAAAATTATCATGCTACGTCGGAGTTCTTACTCACATATGGGGACAGGCTTAACGCACCACACCTAACACACATCTGAGGCTAACATGTTTTAAAACACATTTTATTTCAATATTGGGTATATAGTGGTGCGTGGCCAGGGGCAGGAAGACTTTCCAATAATTACGGCCCTTAGTGTTTGATAATGGTAATCCCAGGGTCATACAAGCAAGAATATGTCTCCTTTGATTTAGGTAAACAATTTGAATAGAAGAAAAATCTTTTTGATTCCTATGCCAGACATGACAGTATCTGAAATGCGAGGAACAAGAATTAAATTTTTTAAAAATCGCAGAACGAAAAAAAGAAGGTTATTAAAATAAACATAAAGCAAATGAAAAATAAGAAACTACTGTTGCATGCTTAACAGTAAAGAAATAAAATAGATAATACAAGGATAAAATATACTTATCTCACTAAAAGAAAGAAACCAGAGAAAATACATAATACTTCTTTAAAAAAAATAATAACGCACCTGATTTCATGGCCCTCGGTATTCGCGAACTTAGGGCCGGGTATATGCAGCATACTACCTCATTTATTTAAGAATAGTGACAATTGAAAAAATATGCTTCTAACAAAAGTTGTAAGCCGTTTTGTATTAATTTTAATGTAGGAGTTAATGGAGGTTTCCACTATGTAACGGTCGATTACCGACGTTATCGGAGAGCAAAGGTCACTTTGAGTGCAGCATATTCTGCAACAATACATTTTAAAAACAAAATTACGAACATTAGCAACCATCTACATGTATTAAAAAAATATGTTAGGCTATGACGTTAACATGTTTGATTTTTTCTGCATAGGACTTCCAAATTGTTTAATTTTAGTTTCGCTACGGAAAAAGCGTACTGCCGTGATTCCCGGGATACATATTCCCCTACTTTTTAAGTATAGGCCTATGGAATTAAAAAAAAATAGTACACAATTTGGGGTGGGGGGGGGGTGGGGATTTTTGAGTTTCAATTCGTATCTTGTGACCCCAAGTTTGGATAAGAAGCCAAGCAAGCTCCTTCACGTTGAAGATGTGAATTTACGGCCCTGAAGTGTCAACGATTCATTGTATGAAAATGCTTTTCTGCATCTCATCCACCCCATGCCATCTCAGAATTCAATTGTCTTATCAGGGGTGGCGGAGCGTTCAAAATATTGGGGGATTTAATGAGATAAGGTGACATGTGATACGTTCACCTAAAATTATTAGGCTGAAGCCCGCACATCCCCCTTCCCAGCTCCGCCGCCTCTGTCGATTTCAAGTCATCATTGATGATAGGACCTAAATAAAAACCTTGATATGAACGCATAATGTAAGTTTCGCGTAACTAGCATGGCTACTTTAATATGAAATTAAAATTGGTTCTTCCCCGTTTTTCTGTTTGTTCAAACTTAAGGAAACACTTGAAATATAATACTTAACATTCATCCTATCCATGTAATAATAATCATCGGGATTACGTAATTCCCTTTTGATGTCGCTACTGCTGCGAGAAAAATCTGGGTCACTGCCAAAATGCGTTTAGAGCAGTGATGCGGTCTAATTGCTGCACAGTATAATTTAGTGCACTTGGAATAGCTTTTTGAATGATTTAGCCAATGTATTTTCACCCAAATCAGCACTAATGGGGCTGTTATATAGCAATAAATATTCAAGTGTTTGAAGTTTTTTCCCCCAAAACCGAGAATGATTGTTTGTTGTCCGTAAGTACTCATGTTAAGAGACGCTATAGCGACCACGTGTGACTTCCGCAACTGGGGATAACAGATCACACGGCGTGAGAATATTACCGAGTTTTGAGCATGAGCGGGCTATTACCGCATTAATTTATGACAACACGTGCTGATTTTGTGATTCGTAATCCAAGCAACAACTCCCTGGTAATCCGGTCGTAAAAACAATAACAATACCCAGGCAAACATTTAATCCGTCCGTAAATACAATTATTAGTTTTGAAATATTTGTTACTCTTTGAAGTAAATAATAAAAGACACGAATTAATCTGTAATTTTATCACAATTGATGTGAAACGAGAATTTCTTTAATGTTTTCACTGCACATTAGAACTCTTAAAAGCTGGGATACTTTCAACGATAGGCCAAAGGACATCGTTGCGTATGAATTTTGATTTCTTTGCATCGCTACCGTGGTTTGATTCATGACTTGTGTGTTTCTAACCTTTAACGTAAATTCTTCTGGGCCAACTTTAGGAATAGGTAGATTGGAAAAGAATTAAAGTTGTTGTCTCCATATTTCATAGGAAAGAAGGGACGGGCCCAAATTTCCTAGCGTACTGTTTTTACTATGAGGGGAACAAATTTACTGGATGGCTACGGCTTAATTGTCTGGGGCCCACATTTCCTAGGAAATAAGAGCCGGGAGGCCAAAATTAACTGGGGGTAGAATTTACTTTTACACCGATCAGTGGTTGGGTGATGTGTATTGTGATTTGATAATTAAGGGATATAGGCGGAAATTTCTTGTGTGTATTTGTGGGTTATGTTAATGAGTGCTAGCCTGGGCCTAGCGCATTCCTAATGAGCACAAGCTAGCTACATTCCATGCATCCCATCCCAAGTACCGTGGAAATAATTAGTAATATGCATA
Source organism: Chiridota heheva (assembly GCA_020152595.1). Classification (NCBI taxonomy): domain Eukaryota; kingdom Metazoa; phylum Echinodermata; class Holothuroidea; order Apodida; family Chiridotidae; genus Chiridota; species Chiridota heheva. The sequence continues at coordinate 564,157 of JAIGNY010002130.1, forward strand.
ACGCCCCGGTGAAAAATGTGAAGGCAATGACATAGCGGGTAAAGATTGAAATGATAAGGTTGGTTAGATGGTTTCGTGAATTTATGCGAACTTGAAAAAGCAAACATAAAAATTGAATTAACATTCGTTTACACGTAGCATGATTTCCTAAACTGTTAAACGTCACAACCTTATTAGCAGCCCTGGGATGCCCCATTGAATACTACCGTACCCAGCGATGATTCTTCCACGTGTCCACGAAAACTTATAGGTTTGAAACAAACTTATATTTCTGGCAATCTGCTGCCCATACGGCAAATTACGGTTTACGCAATGCCGCTGCGTTCTAAACCCAACAAAACTTTATCCTTAACGTTAGTGGATTTAAGTATAACGCTCTAGCCCCGCGATGCAATGTAGCACAAAACTTACTAACACTTGAGACTTGCTATACGACAAGCGAAAATGATCAAACAACAACTTCACACGTTATCTTCTAGGCTATGTCATAACCTATTATACAACTCGGTAATCCAATCCGATACAGCGTGACCTAAATAAGATTACGAGAATGTGCATATTCATAGCAGAATGTCCGAATTCTGATTGGAAAATACTGCGATATGATTAAACATATATGTCCATACAAGGAACTAATAAACATGCAGGTATACCAACTGACCAATACCATGGCCCGGGCGGTACCGGTACGAAACGCGAATAGGATAGAGCTATTTTTAGCGAAATTACCATAAAATCTTATACTTTGTTAAAACCTTTCGAGAGCTCTAATTAAAAAAATACATGGACTTTCTCTTAACGAAATACAATCTTAAATTTGGATACAAAAATCTCGCTTGAGCCAGAATCTCAAGAGCAAAACTGTAAAAACCTAGGAGGAGATGCATTTTTAAGCAAAAGTTAGTACAGGCACATATGAGAGGTCACGTACGATTTGATAATCTCCACTCATACACTCTGTGTATGGGTGGAGCTTTTGGTTTTCTTTATATTTCTTTGCTTAACTTCAGACCTTGAAAATGTTCAAAATGTTTGTTGCAGCTTGAGGTTGTTTGGGGTAGTTCAAAAGTTGAGTTCTCTTCATTAGAATTATCATTGCTTTTTCAAAGAGAAATGGGTTAAACACAATGGATTTACATATGAAAATACTATGTCCTGTACATACATCACAAGAGTGAAACTTTTGCAATTTTAAACAAAAGTCTTCAAATAGATGTAAATGACCAATTTTTAACCAATTTTCATGATTTTTTGCTTTCATCATGGGTGTTTTTCTGGACTTTAAATCATTTGAGCTAATGTTGACTCTCCCTGTCCAAATACCTTTAACTAAATTCATTTGTCATACTTTTTCTTTCCATGCATCATACAATTTACCCAATTTGAAATTCCTGGACCCTAGCAGATCGAATCCTCAACCTATGTTTCTTCAGAAAATCAGCAAAATTAGAACACAGACGTGATCTGCACTGAAGGAACAATGCACAGAGGAACAAGGCAGAGATGTTAACTGATGTCCTACAAGGACTGATAATTTAATGTCTGCACTAGGTTCTGGCCCATAGTTAGGCCTTTTCAGATAGGTGATCCACCCTGCCACTATTTTCCTCCACCCTGCCCCTATTTTCCTCCACCCTGCCCCTATTTTCCTCCACTCTGCCCCTATTTCCCTCCAACCTTCCCGTATTTTCCTCCAACTTGCCCCTATTTTCCTCCAACCTGCCCCTATTTTCCTGCACCCTGCCCCTATTTTCCTCCATCCTGCACCCTGCCCTTATTTTTTTCCAAGCTTCCCCTATTTTCCTCCACCCTGCCTCTATTTTCCTCCACCCTGCCCCTATTTTCCTCCACCCTGCCCCTATTTTCCTCCACCCTGCCCCTATTTTCCTCCACCCTGCCCCTTTTTTTCTCCACCCTGCCCCTATTTTCTTCTACCCAGACCCTGTTTCTTCCACACTGCCCCTATTTTCCTCCACCTTTACTTTCCTCCACCCTGACTTTTCACAAATCATTCAACAACAAAAAAAACACTTTGGTAATTGCTTTAATACCTTCTTTTGATGCTGTTTACATTTCCCCAATACAAAAAGATGCAGATAATGCTGCACTAATTTCTATTATGAAATACCCCCAAATTCATGACCCTTGTTACAGGTACCTTGCATGTTTCACACCATGCCCCTTTGTGTTTCAAGCTAGGGGTTTAATGTTTCACAAAAGTATGACACACGGTTACATGACACCGACTCTTTCTCTCTTTTTGACAATTTTGGGAATAAATTAGACATTCCGGGAAACAATGTAATAAACAAATAAAAGAGTTAAGTGTATTTCGGGACTGACAATAAAGAGTCTATATCCCCATTAATCAACTTAGTTGGCGAGCAGGTAATAATTGTGATGAAAACAAAGAAAGTGCCACACTCTAAATTACCCATTGTTGTAAACACAAGGGGATCCCAAGGAGTGCCGGGGGGTGAGTATGAGAGGGGAAGGAGGGGGTAAGTATGAGAGGGGGTGAGTATGAGAGGGGGTGAGTATGAGAGGGGGTATGCAGTATAAGCAGTATTTGTATATGCAAGGATCATGCATCATCAGTATTTGTCCATTTTATCTTGAGGACATATTCACAATTTATCATCCCTACCGGTATTGAGATCCTCAACTGACAACTCACACTAGTTATTTTTCCTTCAAAAAAGAAAGTAGGGAACCAAGCTTTATATCATGCTGGCCCACCTCTGTGGAATGCATCACCCTTCAAAATCAGAAACAGTTCCTCCATTGATGTGTTCAAAAAACACCTGAAGAATTTATGGACATGTATGGACATTTTGTGTTAATCTCCTTTATTTTCATGTTTTACCTTTAATATTGATGGATTATTGTGTTTCAAGTTTTTGTTGCAGAAAACCTTGGGATTCTGCGCTATATAAGTACTGAGGAAGTAAGTAATTAAGTATTTGCAGCTTTTGATCCATTAGACATGATTTTGGGGCAAGTTAGTGGTTTGAAGAATGGTTTCGCAACTGCATGTTTTATCCATTGCTTGTCGGAGAAAGTTTAAGTACCTCTTTAACTCGTGATTTCCTGACGAATTTTACCACAACATCCCCAACTTAAGCCTCACCATAGTTTGGCGAGTGATTTTTTAAATATTTTTCCAACCCTGTCCAGGCCTCCCTGAGGGGGTCCTGTCCCCTCCCACAGACCCCCACCCTAGCACTACCACTGGTTGTACAGTTTATTTTAATTAACACTTACATAACAATAAAAACAACAACCATCATTATCACAGTGACATAAATGTACTGTTACATCTTAACATTCAGTCCAGCTGACTCAATATACATGCTGTGAGATTGTGCTATATATCATTACAGTAATTGGGATATTTCGTACAGTGTACCAATTCTAATGGAGCTTACTGTAATGTACTAGTACAGTAATTGAAACAGACACTTACTTGACAAAATTCTGCAAAAGTTATAAATCTATTCCAGCTCTTCTGTGAATCCTTGATGATAAATCTTTGTCCCACAAAGGTTTATCGGAAGCTGTGTAACTATAAACAAATCATAGGACATTTATTGCCAAGCAGTATAATCAGTGTTACATGGTTAAAACCATACGATAATGGCGAGACACTTTAATGGTGGCACAAGCCATAAATTAATTCAATAACAAACAAGTTGACACTTAAGTGTATGTACCAAAAAAATGATATACGAACTTAGGTGTGAATAACACAAGCAATCACACAGTCTTAATACTGAGGTCAAAATTTGGGAGGGATTATCCCCCTTGTGTCATTTTTAGGGGTGATTTTTAAAAAAGGGGGTGGGATTTGTTTTTGGAAAAATACCAAAAAAGGCCACAAATACCAAAAAAGCCAAAAATACCCAAAGCATGGTAAAATTTGGCTGGGAAAAAATGGCAAATTTTGCATTTTTCGGTCTAATTTTTTTTTGTGCAGGAAATCCCCCCCTCCTTTAAATTATATTTTAGCGGGAATTTTTTAATGTGCGATTCTCGCAATCCTGCACCTTAAAGTGAACACTGTAATCACATCAAAGTGAAATACATTATATACAAGGTAAAACCATTACAATTTGGTGGTGTGAGGAAAATTTTGAAAACATTTTGACTTATTTTTGACAATTGAATTAAAGTTTTAAAATAGGAAACAGCACACTCAATTTCATTTAACTGGACAAAGGACCCATGGGGTGCAGGGGCAAAGACCAGTCTTGTGGTTTCCAACAGTTCAGTAGGCATTTTGTCATAAAATTGTAGTCACAAATGACTTCTCAAATATATCTGAATACATGCAACAACTTGTATATAAAATGTTTTCAAATCTGAGCAAATCAGTTTTTGAATTTCGGAAATGACACTTTTAGCTTTTGAGGTTAGATTTTTGACGTATAACTAACTGGGTGGACAGCGCAAAATATTCATAAAATACGGAGTTGGAATTAAGTATAAAATTTCCCACGGTTCTGAATATAGGCATCGACAATCCTCCCATGAAAAATCACGACAGAAATAATATTAATGTAGTGAATACATCTTTATATACTTCCAATTTAATGTACTTTTCATCACACAATTTACATGGGGGAGGTTTTTAGAGCACATATTTACCATGTAATTATGGTGATGTTGCTTCCTAAAGAAATCTATATCAAAAAAAGTTTTTGTTTATTCCTGCGAGTTCCCAATTTTCTTGTGGTTATAACCACGCAACCATAGATTTTCCTGTGGTTATAATAACCACGCAACCATAGATTTTCCCATGGTTATAACCACGCAACCGTAGATTTTCCCATGGTTATAACCACGCAACCGTAGATTTTCCCATGGTTATAACCACGCAACCATAGATTTTCCCATGGTTATAACCACGCAACCGTAGATTTTCCCATGGTTAAAACCACGCAACCGTAGATTTTCCCATGGTTATAACCACGCAACCATAGATTTTTCCATGGTTATACCCACGCAACCATAGATTTTCTCGTGGTTATAACCACGCAACCGTAGATTTTCCCCTGGTTATAACCACGCAACCATAGATTTTTTCCAGCTCCAATGTAATATTTTTAATTTTCTCTCCTTGAAAGAATTATGATAGACAATCAAACAACAAAGGTCTTACATATGAAGTTATAAAGGTTGCACTGTAACACAGTACTGCATCATGAATATTTGCCTCAAAAATTGCATATTGCTGTCTGAAAATTCAAAATGCTGTAGAATGGTCAATTGTTGACCAATTGTGATGGAAATATTTTGCTACAATATAAATTTTAAAGCAATTTAAGATAATGTTGCCCCCATCATATACTTTTAAATCATTCTGATTGATAAAAAGTTTCAATCACTTTATATTACTTTGCTTTCATCCCATTGTACTTTGATACTTCTGTATGCATCTTAGGCCTAAAAAGAAAAAGGCTGTTTGTTTGCCGCCCCTAGCTCACCGAAAATAAGGGGCAGCGTTTTTTATAAAGTTTTTTTTTTTCAAACATACCTACACGTTGTGAAAATCCCAGGCCTACAAAAAAGTGTGGGCAACCACTTTGCTTGTTGAGTGTTGCTTTTACTGCGGAGAAAATCAAGTATACAAGAGCTTGAGAATACATAATTGTCCTGCCTGTTTGTAACCAGCGTGTCAGGCAAAGGGAAAGAAAATCCCAAGTCACACAAAACGCAGCAGTGAAATATAAAAACTGAGTAAAATAAAAGGAACCAACAATCTCAACGTTTGTTTGTTTGTTTGATAATGGCTTAACGGCACCACAACAACTAAGGTCAAATTGTGCCTGAGAGGTCAGATCATTCTAGAGGTAGAAAGTAAAGGAAACAGGGGGAGAATGAGAGAAATTTAAGGACAAAAGGTCAGAAAGCTGTGATTGTGAGGGGAGGTGCATGATTGAAACAAAAACAAAGTAGAGAGGGGGTGGAAGAGGATAATTAAATATGGTCGTAAAGGGAGGCATGATGAAGGAAGGAGATAATTTTATTCTGAGGATTTTTCTGGAAGAACTCAGCAATTGAGTTGTAGGGAGCGAGGGAAGCTCTGGGAAGGTTGTACAGGGGGGCAAGCAAGGAGAACGTGATGGATTGTGAAGGTGCAATGGCAATTGTTGCAGAGGGGTTGGGGGGAGCCAATAAGGAGGTGGGAGTGGGTGAGATGACTGTGACCAATTCTAAGACGGGTAATATGAACGTTGTCAATACGAGAGAGGTTGTTGATGGTGGCTTTGATCGGAATTGTAAGCTGGATGACATGGAGTGTGTTATCAATTTGGGACTCTCATGAGGTTTGCCAGCGGTCCCGAACAAGAGAAGCGATAAGCGGTTTGATGTCAGAGAGGGTTTTGGGAAAAGGGGCAGGGAGGAGGGTGAGGGCAAGCTTAGCGGCTGCATCAGCCCTGTCATTACCCGGGATGCCAACATGGCTGGGTATCCAAAAGAAAAGAATACTTTTCCTGCAGAGGGTGGGAGAAAGGAGTTTGCAGAGGAGGAGGTGGCATGTGAGGTTATCACATTTAAGGTTGAGTAAAGAAGTAAGAACAGCCTTTGAGTCGGAGAAAGTAACAAAGTGGCTGAGCGGGGAGTACTCAATAAAGTTGAGGGCAAGGAGAATGGCCTTAGCCTCGGCTGAAAAGATGGATGAGTAGTCAGGAAGTCTGCTACTGATAGTGATGTCTTGAATGACCACAGCAGCAGCTGTCTTGTTGCCCTCCTTGGACCCATCAGTATAGATGGAGGTGTAATTTGAGAGTTGGTCTTTGACTTGGTTGTGGAGATTGATGAAGAGATTAGGATGGGTTTGAGCTTTGTGATGAGTGGAGAGGCCCAGGTGGACAGGAGGAGGGTGGCCCAAGGAGGAAAAGTGGGCCAGGAGAAGGTGCCGAGAGTGGTGGGGTTGATGCCGAGATGGAAGAGGTCTGATTTAATGCGTAAGCTGAAGGGAGGGGATAGGGTTTTAGTCCTATCAAAGAGAGTGGAGAAATTGGGGTACCTAATGAGGTTGTAAACAGGGTTCTGGGTGTTGGTGAGGACCCTAAAAGCATAGGATAGGCTAAGCTTTCTACATCTAAGTAGAAAGGGAGGTTCGTTGGCTTCAACATGAAGGCTGGTGATTGGGGAGGTCCTGTAAGCACCTAGACAAAGCCTGAGGGCTTCATTTTGGATGGTGTTGATGTGGTTGAGGTATGAGTTGTGAGCGACACAGTAGACAGTATTGCCGTAGTCAAGCTTGGCACGAATGGTGAGCCTCAAAATTTTGAGGAGAGCAGAGCAGTTCGCACCCCAAGTGGTGTTGGAGAGGAGTCTGAGGATGTTGAGGGAGCTGTTGCATTTCAGTTTCAGGTTGGTGATGTGTTGCTTGTAGGTAAGCTTAGCATCTAGAGTTAGACCCAGAAACTTTGTGTGTTCAACTTTTGGGATGCGATTACCATTGAGCACAAAGTTCGGGTTGGGGTGGAGGTTGTTGAAATGACAAAAGTGCATGCAGACTGTCTTGTCTTTGGAGAATTTAAAACCGTTTTTGTTGCTCCAGTCTTGCAGCAGGTTGAGGCTGGTTTGGAGTCTACTTTCAACAATAGGAAAGCTCGGGAGGAGTAGAAGATGGTGAAGTCATCTACATTTGTTTCTGCAAAAATACCAAAAAGGCCAAAAATACCAAAAAAGCCAAAAATACCCAAAAAGCCCAAAATATCAAAAAAGCCCAAAATGGCACAATTTGGCTGGGAAAAATGCCAAATTTGGCATTTTTCCGTACAATTTTTTTTTTTGCAGGAAATCCCCCTCCACCCTTTAAATTATTTTTTACAATCTCAAAATGAAAAAAAAAAAAAAAAATTCCCACCTGCCTCTCCCTTACAATTTTCCACAAGAAAAGGCAAACAAACGAATTATATTTGTAGGCCTTCTCAAAAGGGGATGCTAGAAGCTCTTCTAGGGGGTCCAAGGTGAAGTTGATTCTGAGGTGTTTTTTTTTTAAATCTTTTAACCATGCTGTTACACCTACAGTGCTTAACAAAATTACTCTTACTTTTCTCAATGACTCATATTTTAAAAAAGAGATTTGAGCTGTTTGCACTGTCAAAATATTGATATCACAGAACTTCCTCCAACTTTGATCAACCTTCACTTGAAAACTACTGTAAGCATGTCTTTGTTCAACCTTTAAAAGATCATTTTAAGTGGTCAAGCAACTCCATTTTACATATGAAAATGGACTTCTTTAAGACGCAAAATTGTGAAGAAAGCATTCAATAGGCTTATTCCATTATGATGTGTGTTAATGTTCTCATTTGTGTAGAAAGGACTGAAATCAGACAAGTCATGATGTCACATCCTCATATTCCTAAAAGTCTATATTGTGTTATGTGGCTTACAGTACAACCAAAAACAGAATCTGGTAAGATAATTATAATCTACCACCTCAAGAAAGTTTGAAGGAAAAAAGCTCCATAAGGTAAAAGGTTCAAATTAATATTCTTTGGAATAAGTTAGCAACTGTTGAGATAGTGAGGATAAGGGCACCAACAATTTACAGAAACCTTTTCACACCAGTCATTTCTACACAAATGAGACAGAACTAAAAATTTGAATATCTCCTTAACGGAAAAAGAAATTAAAGTAGCATCCTCGGCAATTTTTTTTTTTTTAAGGGCTCTTTCATGTTAAGATGATATTGCTTGACCACATGACTAATCTGTTAAAGATTATTCTATGCAGTACTAAGAACTTAGTCATGACTTGTCCTTCTCCTTAAAAATTTGTTCCAGCAAATCATAAACACAAACTTACTGTAGCAAATAGTGAGACCACTTTATCTTAATTAAAATAACCACACAATAAGGACTTCATCCATTGCTAATATGATACTCAGCATTAACTTCCACAACAACTTAAGGTTTTCAGAATAAAAAAAATAAAGAGGAAAAATCTGACCTGACCTGGTTATGTATCAGGTCGGGTCTGACTGTTTGAAACTTTAAGGAGCAGAACAACTTAGTGCCCTTTCTTAATGTGGTATTCACATGAAGGTACAGACAACCCTTTAAAGGTATTTTCCTATGAAGACTGTGAAAGAAACAATGTTGATATCTCCTTTCACCTAGGAGCTATTGCAAATCAAAGATTGTGCACGTATGCTGAAAAGTGACATCACAGTGTACAGTGTGATGTCATACAGGCAAATTTCTGTTCTAAAAGCTTTTTTATGTATATCTTTGAAAATTAATTGCCTCTTCCTAAATTACTGGATTATTTTTTTTTCGTTTCCTAAATGAGATGGGGTATAACATACACTTTATAAGAACATGATCTATCCAACTGCTCATGAATCTTACACTCTCAAGTAAGAGAGAAATATCTTTTTGTTTTAACTTTGTTAGTTCAGTGGTCAAGCATGTTCATCTTCTATGAAAGAAGACTTCTAAAGAAACAAAATGGTGAAGAAAGCATTCAAAAGTCTTTTTCCGTTAAGGAGATATTCAAGTTTAAGTTTGGTATCCTTTCTGTAGAAATGACTGAAATCAGACTAGTTGTGACGTCAGTCTCAGATTCCTCAGTTTTTATGTATTTTAATGAAAGTTTATTTCATTTTTTCACTATTCAAATTATTTATCCTCAAACTTTCTTCAGGTGGTATATTATAAATACCCTTCCTAGATTTAGTTTTACTACTTTTTTGACATATCCCACGGCTTTTAAGGCACAGAATCGTAGGACAAAATATTATAGAATTACCTAAAGACTTTGAGGAATCTGAGGCTATGACATCACACCTAGTTTGATTTCAGTCGTTTCTACACAAATGATAGCAAACTTTAAACTTAAAAATATCCTTAACGGAATAAGATTTTTGAATGCTTTCTTGACCATTTTGTTTCCTTTGAAGTCCTCTTTCATATAAGATAAACTTGCTTGACCCCTGAACTAATCCTTTCAAAGAAATACAAAAGAATTTTGTTTTATTTTCCTTTATAAACATCACATTTTACACTAGCTGCGAGGTCACTTTTCAACACACTTGCGTAATCCTTGAAATGCACTCACTCCTAAAAGGAAAAATATATCAACATATTTTTTACCCCAAATTGTTTCCTTAACAGTTCTTTAACAGGCCTCTATCATTTGTATCACAAAATTCATGGGAATATTCCTCTAATTAATGCTATAATGATTTTGTGTATCATTCACAAAGATCTAATTACCTCCGTACAATCTTTGAATTTCTTTCCATGCATAATGGTACACTGTTACACCACTGGTTTTCTCTGTGTTGGGAAGTTGGAAGCATTGGAGATCCATCGTGTGATCCTTTGCACCTTCAGATTATGCATGAAGATGGAACAAAAGCTTGCTGGACTGTACCTGTGGACCAACGAATACGTTCGTTAATAGGCCTCTATCATTTTTATAAAAAAGGAAAATTCATAGGAATATTCCTCTAATTAATGATATAATGATTTTATGTATCATTCACAAAGATTTAATTACCTCCATACAATCCTTGAATTTCTTTCCATGCATAATGGTACATTAATTGTTACACCATTCTGGTTTTCTAGATCTTGGGAAGTTGCAAGCATTTCAAATCCATTGTGTGGTCACCTTCAGATTATACATGAAGATAGAAAAAAAGGTTGCTGTACTTGTTGACCAATGAGAATACAAATCAACATCTATGTACTGTACAGTAATTACAAAATTGTGAAGAAAACTTTCAAAAATCTGGTTTTGTTAAATATATCGTTTAAGATGCTCATTTATAATGAACCAACTGAAATCAGACTAGTCGTGATGTCAAATCAACATGTTCCTCAAACTCTATGTATTTTATTGTATTTTTCCTGAGATATTGTGGCATGGTTATTACAATCAACCACCCAAAGAAAGAATGAAGGAAAAAATCTATACAGCAAGTATAAAATACAAATTAATTTTCTTTGAAACACAAGTCACAATTGTTAAGCTGGTAAGGATGAAGGCACTAATATTCTAAGGATGAGGCACCAATATTCTAAGGATGAGGGCACCAATATTCTAAGGATGAGGCACCAATATTCTAAGGATGAGGGCACCAATATTCTAAGAATAAGGGCACCAATATTCTAAGGATGAAGGCACCAATATTCCAATATTCTAAGGATGAGGGCACCAATATTCTAAGGATGAAGGCACCAATATTCTAAGGATGAGGGATTCTAAGAATGAGGGCACCAATATTCTAAGGATGAGGGCACCAATATTCTAAGGATGAGGGCACCAATATTCTAAGGATGAGGGCACCAATATTCTAAGGATGAGGGCACCAATATTCTAAGGATGAGGGCACCAATATTCTAAGGATGAGGGCACCAATAGACTAAGGATGAAGGCACCAATATTCTATGGATGAGGGCACTAATATTCTAAGGATGAGGGCACCAATATTCTAAGGATGAGGGCACCAATAGACTAAGGATGAAGGCACCAATATTCTAAGGATGAGGGCACCAATAGACTAAGGATGAAGGCACCAATATTCTAAGGATGAGGGCACCAATATTCTAAGGATGAGGGCACCAATATTTTAGGGATGAGGGCACCAATATTCTAAGGATGAGGGCACCAATATTCTAAGAATAAGCGCACCAATATTCTAAGGATGAAGGCACCAATATTCTAAGGATGAGGGCACCAATATTCTAAGGATGAGGGCACCAATATTCTAAGGATGAGGGCACCAATATTCTAAGGATGAGGGCACCAATATTCTAAGGATGAAGGCACCAATATTCTAAAAATGAGGGCACCAATATTCTAAGGATGAGGGCACCAAAATTCTAAGGATGAGGGCACCAATATTCTAAGGATGAGGGCACCAATATTCTAAGGATGAAGGCACCAATAGTCTAAGGATGAGGGCACCAATATTCTAAGGATGAGGGCACCAATATTCTAAGGATGAAGGCACCAATATTCTAAGGATGAGGGCACCAATATTCTAAGGATGAGGGCACCAAAATTCTAAGGATGAGGGCACTAATATTCTAAGGATGAGGGCACCAATATTCTAAGGATGAGGGCACCAATGTTATAAGGATGAGGGCACCAATATTCTAAGGATGAGGGCACTAATATTCTAAGGATGAGGGCACCAATGTTATAAGGATGAGGGCACCAATATTCTAAGGATGAGGGCACCAATGTTATAAGGATGAGGGCACCAATGTTATAAGGATGAGGGCACCAATATTCTAAGGATGAGGGCACCAATGTTATAAGGATGAGGGCACCAATATTCTAAGGATGAAGGCACCAATATTCTAAGGATGAGGGCATCAATATTCTAAGGATGAGGGCATCAATATTCTAAGGATGAGGGCACCAATATTCTAAGGATGAGGGCACCAATATTCTAAGGATGAGGGCACCAATATTATAAGGATGAGGGCACCAATATTATAAGGATGAGGGCACCAATATTCTAAGGATGAGGGCACCAATGTTATAAGGATGAGGGCACCAATATTCTAAGGATGAAGGCACCAATATTCTAAGGATGAGGGCACCAATATTATAAGGATGAGGGCACCAATATTCTAAGGTTTAGGGCACCAATATTCTAAGGATGAGGGCACCAATATTCTAAGGATGAAGGCACCAATATTTTAAGGATGAGGGTACCAATATTCTAAGGATGAGGGCACCAATATTCTAAGGATTAGGGCACCAATATTCTAAGGATTAGGGCACCAATATTAGGGCACCAATATTCTGCAGTACACTTTTCACAGTCATCTTTACACAAATGAGACAGAACTTCAAACTTGAGTTTCTCTTTAACAAAATAAGAAATTAAAGTCGTTTCTTCCCCATTTTGTGTCTTACGAATTCCTATTTCACATTTATAAACTTGCTTGACCACTGAACTAATCTTTTAAAGATGATTCTACTGTACAAAGAACTTAAAGGAACATTCCTTTTCATATATATGATAGAGGACTGAAAGAAACAATTTGGTGTACAAATCATGTAATATCTTTTTTTTCGTTTAGAAGTTATTACATTTCAAAGATTGCAGGTGTGTTGAAAGTGACCATGCAGTGTCCAGTGTGGAGTGGCCATGCAGTGTACAGTGTGGAGTGACCATGCAGTGTACAGTGTGGAGTGACCATGCAATGTACAGTGTGGAGTGACCATGCAGTGTACAATGTGGAGTGACCATGCAGTGTACAGTGTGGAGTGACCGTACAGTGTGGTGGAGTGACCATGCAGTGTACAGTGTGGAGTGACCATGCAGTGTACAATGTGGAGTGACCATGCAGTGTACAGTGTGGAGTGACCATGCAGTGTACAGTGTGGAGCGACCATGCAATGTACAATGTGGAGTGACCATGCAGTGTACAGTGTGGAGTGACCATGTAGTGTAGTGTGGAGTAACCATGCAGTGCACAATGTGGAGTGACTATGCAGTGTACAGTGTGGAGTGACCGTGCAGTGTACAATGTGGAGTGACCATGCAGTGTACAGTGTGGAGTGACCGTACAGTGTGGTGGAGTGACCATGCAGTGTACAATGTGGAGTGACCATGTAGTGTACAGTGTGGAGTGACCATGTAGTGTAATGTGGAGTAACCATGCAGTGCACAATGTGGTATGACCATGTAGTGTAGTGTGGAGTAACCATGCAGTGCACAATGTGGAGTGACTATGCAGTGTACAGTGTGGAGTGACCATGTAGTGTAGTCTGGAGTGACCATGCAGTGCACAATGTGGAGTGACCATGCAGTGTACAGTGTGGAGTGACCATGCAGTGTACAGTGTGGAGTGACCATGCAGTGTACAGTGTGGAGTGACCATGTAGTGTACAGTGTGGTGTCTTAAAGGCAAATCCAAGAAAAAGTGTGTTTATTTTTTGAAAATGAATTAGCTCTTCCTAAATTACTAGAACCATTTTTTGAGATGGTGTATAACACACACTTTACAAGAAACAGACTTTGCCCATTTGCCCATGAACCTTACACTCCAAGCAAAAGAAAATCATTCATTACATCATCACATTACATCATCACATTACATTACATCAAATCATTACATTACATCATCAAAATACATCAGAATTGTCTTGGATCTGCCTTTATGACATCACATTTTACGATCTCACTTTTCAACACTGGCGCAATCTTTGAAATGCAATAACTCTTAAACTGAAAAAGATATCAACAAGATTTCTACACCAGATTGTTTCTTCCTTTAATGACATTTCTAAATGGGTGTGGGGAGGAGAAGTCTTCACAAACATTGTTTTCTGGTTTTGTGTATAATTCTTATAAGGTGTATGGACATGTACCAATTTCTTTACTGGTTAGGAGAATATTCAGTTCTGTGCAGATCAGTTTTTGAAGTTTGAAAATAGCACTGGTGAATTTGTCATGCATTATTAGGCAGACAACACAAAAATTTGTATGAAATTCTTTCCTAAATCTTAGTCACTGAAATGATAGGAAACTTTACTCCTGCGTGAGTTTAAATGGGTGTATGGTAAAGACCCCAAAACCTTTGGTCAGAATTTGCTGTACTTCTTCAAAACAATGACTACAACGACGAGTGAACACACAATTACAATGACGGGGTCGTCGCCTGCGTATTCGGTTATAATAGTAACAATGCTATCACGAAACACCTTATAAGACCCAGACAAGAACACAGGTACGACGTACGGACAGACATAACATCCACAACCAAGTCAATGTCCACGGCCTTTGATAACCAGTTGTGGTGCACTGGCGTGTCTACCAAACCCAGGCTTGAACCCGGGGACTCGTGGTCTGTAGACATGTATGATAACCGCTACACCACAGTAGGTACTGTAGATACTGTGGAATCTACTTCAAAACATTATGATAAATGTTTAAATAACAAAGGATTAACAAATTTTGAAAGTATCACTGAGGTTACCCTGTGATACGTCACAAATTTCAATAATTGATGACTCAGATATCAAACTGCTGTTCAACTGATATTTTAACATATTTCAAAGCAGCTTAGCTGATGTTGTAGCTACACATTCATATGCCTTCAAAACACCAATTACCTGTATGTAATCCTTCAACTTCTTTCCATACATAACGATGCATTTTCACTCTCATTTTCTGCCCGAAGTGCAAGTAGCAAGCAATTCAAATCCAGATCTTTAGATTATGTCTGAAATAATAATCAAACGATGTTGTATTTTGTTATTCAATGAGAATGCAAATCAAAAATGTCATACACAGTACAGTAGTTTTAAAATTTCAAGAACACTTAGGAAATTTGATCTTATCCAAACTTTTGCATTTCATGAAATCACACATGAAGTATGTAGAAGTATTGAGATCTCAAAACACACCAGTAACAATTAACCTATTCAGGTTTCCAAATAGGCCACGCCCGCCATAGCAATGCAGTAACTATGTGGGACAAACAAACCTCAAATCTGCAATTATGCATTACATATGCATTGGCATTTAGATGTTCATGAGGCCTGCCGCAAGCTTTGATTCATTTATGGCACTTCTCCGGATCTTTCGAGTTTTTAGCAAATAGGATAAACAAAATTCAGTTTGCTAACTTTTCTGGGTAAGAGCAATCAGATTTACAAAGCCGGGCGGGCCCGTATGCGCAATTTTTGTTCACCATTTTGCCGTCACTCTGTCTGTGTGTGCAGAAATTTGTTTTGCACATTAAGTTGCATTGACTACATGAGCGCGCACTGCTAGCTACAGTAGCTGTACTGTACCAGTACCGCATAGGACATTTGCCCCACTTAGTTACACAGATTTTGTTGCTAGGCAAAATCATGCGGTAATTGGTTGAAACAGCTGTCAATCATCTAACACAGACAGGTTAATTGAAGTGAAGGATACCAGTACATCTTTCCAACCATACACTGCCTTTAGGAGAAAACAATTGACAGCTGGAATGAAAAATGTTCATACCGCCCTCTAAGAATTATACCATCAACACAGTTCTTGATAATTAATCTACAAAATGGCGATGTAAACAAAGTCATGTGACCTAATGACGTCTGATGAAACACCCTTATATGGACAGGTAATGCAACAATGACTAAATTGATTTCAATTCCACTATAAAACATGAAGAAAGCAACAGATTTCATCAAAATCCGTAAAAAATTGGCCATTTGACATATTTTGGAAGATTTTTGCGCAAATATGGGCAAATATGCAAATTTGTGTGTTACTCTTGTGATGTATGAACGGGACAGTCTATAGTCTTATGTAAATCATTGTTTGTTAAGCGTCTGCCATTTCTCTTTGGAAATGGGAAGACAATTAGAGTGAAGAGGATTTGATCTTTATCATACCCTGAACAAACCTCAAGCTGGAGAAGGCATTTTGAGGTGTTTTGCTGTTCATACATCACATTTTTTCAATATATTAATAAAAAACAATCAAATTTTGATTACTCATAACTTGAAAACTGCACATGCTATTTTCATCATTCAAAGACTATTAAATTTCAGAATTTAATGCTCTTTCATGGTTAAAAATAAAACTTTTGTTTGTTTGTTTCATGATGGCTTAACGGCACCACGACAGCAAGGGTCAAATTGTGACCGAGAGGTTAGATCATTCCAGAGGTAGGAAGGAGAGAAAACAGGGGGAGATTAAGAGAAACACCAGAACCAAAAGCCAGAAAGCTGGGATCAGGAGAGGTGTATGGGTGAAAAAACAAAAACTTTTGTACCTGTCCATGGACCTTTAATGAGATAATAATTCTATGTTCTTCTAATTCATGATTTTGTGTATCATTCTTACAAATGAAAGATACTTCTTTGCTTGCATCCTTGAATTTCTTTCCAAGCACTCTGTACCTGTCAATTGTACGACACACCAAACAAACCCCGGGAGAGGTGCCGTGTATCAAGGGTACATGTATGTCATTTATGATCAAACGTGTGATGCAAGGTCGGTCAAAGTACAGTTATGGTCTGTCAAAGAACATCACATGGGTGCCTCAATGTCTCTCATGTTTTCCTTACCTTACCTTAATTCAGATCTCCACGCCAGCTAGGAGACGCATAAGGCCTGGACATCAATTCTCCATTCTCTTCTGTCATCTGCTCTTATCCTACACCTGACCATAATCTTTACCCTACTCTGCAGTATCTGTGTCCTTCTCAATCATTTTCATCCATGTCATCTTAGGTCTTCCTACCTTCCTATGCCCTTCTGATTTTCATCCCAAGACTACAGCTCGATCATCTTTTTCTCCTTGAATCATGTCCGATGCATTTCCATCATCGATGTCTTATTTCATCACTTACTCTTTGTATTTCTGCTGTCTCTATTATACATTCATTCGTCACCATTTGTTGCCATCTGATTTTCAAAATCTTTCTCAAGCATTTCAACTGGAAAGTGTCCAGCTTCTTTTCATCTCCCTTTGTCCACTTCCAAGTTTCACATCTGTATCATGGTACAGGTAGTACTAATGTCCTACAAAACGTCCATGACTGAAAGGAGAGTCATGGACTGAAATTGCCAAGTAGTGGTTGATCATAAATTTGTTTTGAGTTGGGCCAAAAACATGGAAAGATCTGTCCTAATTTTGACACAGTAGTGCATCATTGAGTGTTTGTTTTCTTTGGTAGAGAGGTTGTTCTTAATTTCAGGGGTTCAAATTTAAATTATTTGGCACTGTTGCACGGAACAGAACTTTCTCAAATAATACTGTTCCGGACCATATTTCACTGTTGCAACTTTTTTGCTTATAACAGGACAAATTCCTTTCATCAAAATAGGCTTAATTTACAACTACTTTAATAATATTGGTTACTATGTGCAAATAAGTGCCAGTTATTAGTATTTCCAGTTGCGTACAGTTGTGCACATGCAAACAGCCTTTCGTGTGTGAATTCATGAATAATTGTACTGACAATTGCAGGCAAGGTAGGAGAGCTTTGATAATCTTGAATGACAACATGAACTTCTATCTTTTTAGCAGATATCAAGTTGATCATTGATGACACATGCTTGTGAAAAAAAAAACACTGTTCCCGGGGACAGTACTGTTTGAAAATTAAGTGTTCCTGCATAAAAAGCACTGAGGAACAGTTGGAAAATCAACCCATGAATTTAGCAGCTAGTCAAGCCTCACCTTGAGCATGCTATTCCAGCCTGGAGTCTTTTATGTTATAAGAAGGATAAGTTCATTTAGGAGCAGGTTCAGCGAAGAGCCACTAGATTTATTCCCAAAGTATGGAATCTCTCTACCTGGGTTGCGAATTCTTGGTTTGACCACACTTGAGTTGAGAAGAGTACGTGGTGATATGATTAATGTTTTTAAATTCCTATCTGGGAGTGATGCTTTGACTTCCTGCTATTTCTTGCATGTTTCAGCTAATCCTCATGTGACGCGTGGTAACAGCTTTAGGCTTGACCAAATTAGAGTTCTCACAGATAGATATTTGGCAACTTAGCTTATTCGCAAAGAGTTGTAAATGAGTGGAATGGTTTGCCGGAGCTGTTGGTTAGTATCAAAGTCAGCATATGTTGATACTGTACATTCTACTCTGGGCATCTTTGATATTGTGTATTTTTCTTTTGTAAGGGTGCTGTTAGTTAGGCCTGTCATGGGGTGACTATTAAACCCTTCTAAGCCCATCATCTTGTTATGTTATGTTATATTATGTTATGGTATATGAATATGACTCACCTATGGGCATTGACTGACCATTCATCGGAGTCTTTTGGTGTGTCATACACTTGGTAAGTGCATAAAGATGCATTTCAAACAGCTTTCTCTGCCCGCAATTGCAGGTTGCAAATTCAAATCTATCATGTGATTATCTTCAGATGTCTGAAATAAAGAAAGTTAGAACAATAAATACTGTCATGGTTTGTATTCCCATACAAATTGACACTCATATCATATGACCCGGCCAATTATAAAAAAAGTCCAACATGGCATCCCATGTCCCACATGGCATCCCATGTCCCACATGGCATCCCATGTCTCACATGGCATCCCAAGTCCCACATGGCATCCCATGTCCCACATGGCATCCCATGTCCCACATGGAATCCCATGTCCCACATGGCATCCAACCCATACCCCACGTGACATTCCATCCAATCCCTTGTCCCACATGGCATTCCACCATATCTCCCACATGGCACCCCACCCCATGTATCACATAACATCCCATCCCATCCCTTGTCCCACGTGGCATTCCATCATGTCCCACATGGCATGCCTTTCTATAACCCACATGGCATCCCACCCTATGTCCCACATGAATCCCATCCCATGTCCTAAATGACATCCCACCCCATGTCCCACATGGCGTTCCACCATATCTCCCACATGGCATTTCACCATACAGTATGTCTAATATGGCATTCCACCATATGTCCCACATGACATTCCACCATATGAACCATATGGCATCCCACCCTATGACCCACATGGCATCCCACCCTATATCCCACATGGATCCCATGCTACATGTATATCCCACATTAATCCAACCATATGTCCCACATGGCATCCATCCCTGTGTCCCGCATCAGTAGCTTCCCACCTGATGTCCCACATGGCATCCCACCTTATGTCCCACCATACGTTCCACATGGTATCCCCCCCAGTGTCCCAATGACATCCTACTTTATGTCCCACATGGCATCACATCCCATGTCCTCATGGCCTCCTACCCTATGTCCCACATAGTCTCCTACCCTATGTCACACATGGGATCCTACCCTATGTCACACATGGCATCCTACCCTATGTCACATGGCATCCCAACCTATGTCACACTGTGTTACTCGTGACATCCCACCATGTCCCACATGGCATTTCACCCTCTTCCACATGGCATCCCATCCCATGTCCCACATGGCATCCCACCCCATGTCCCACATGGCATCCCACCCCATGTCCCACATGATGCCCCATAGGCTCCATAAGAAGTCTCATCCTAGCTATCACAGTCCCTGATTGAGCATAATATGTATGAAAGTGTCAGTTCATATGGTGACTTATATGCAAATGAGTTGTTGAATAAGAAAAAAAGGCAGAGTCAAATAATTCTGCCTGATATAGCCTTTGGTGTATACCACATGGTATATATTATATCATATGTCCCACATGGCCCCCATCCATGTCCCACATGGCTGAGCCTGACACTGCTGAGGTGCTGCTCACGGGCTGGCGGAGGAGTTGCCATACTCCATCCGGGATTGGGGGGGTGCCTACTAGCGCCTGGTAGGCTGCTGGCTGGAAAGCGAGTGGCCTAGCTGCTCAACCTCTTTGTTGTAGGCCATCCAGTCCTTGGCAGGGATCCTTGCCCAGTGCTGTACCCTCGTCACCAGGGAAGTAGTGAAACTGCTTAGCCGCTGGCTTAGCGTCCCTTTGGGCTGTAGTGAGCAGTCTGTGCTGAGACTGAGTGCAAGCCTCTGCAGGAGGTGCTTCCACTACATCCAGCTTGATCTTCTGTGCCAGGAAATCCAGGAGCTGGGGGACCCGCTCCCCCTATAGCAGGGTTATACTAGAGGGGCGGCAGGAAGAGGACCTCCTCCAGTACCTGGCAGGGTACAGGGGTCCTATCTAGTGCGATATGCGACAGCGAGGCGACACCAGAGACAACTTGCACAGGGGGCGGCGAGAGGATTCTTCCATTCCGGTGCCCTGGAAATGTCTAGAGGCTCCGCAGGTGGGTCCAAATCCACGAGGTTGACATCCTTCCCTGAAGGGTAGATGTCGAGGGCATCCTCCTCCAAAACCGCAATCGGGGGTTGCCTCACCTTGGCAGCAGCAGCTGCTGGGCGGTGGAGCACAGGAGGCGGCAGCCTCTAAGACTCCCCTGCCTTAGCTGCTGAGTACGGACTTAATGCCAAAGCAGTGAAATGGATTACCAACTGCTTATCAGACAGACATTGTTGGGTAAACGTAAATAATTCATATTCTACCCATAAACATTTGGAGTAGTGTTCCACAAGACAGTCTTATCGGTCAAGTGCTATACTCAGTGTATGCTAGCACATTGCAATATGTTGTTCCTGAATCGCTACAACTTTATGGATATGCTGACGACCATGCTATTAAAGAGGTCATAAGCCGATCATTGCTGATGCAGATGAAGTCAGAAATGAGATTTCGTCAATAATGAAGGATGTAAAAACTTGGATGGACCAAAACCAGTTTAAATTGAATGAGGCTCAAACTAAGTTTACTTAGTTTGTTTCAAGACAAATGATATCAAAATGTTTGACTGACACTATTGATGTTAACAACGCTACAGTGAAGGGTGTATCATGTGTTATATACCTACAGTAGGTTCATATCTAGACTCTACTTTATCACTGAAAAATTAAATAACAGCAAAGTGTAAAGCAGCCATGGCCGGTTTAAGACTAGTAAGAAATATTGGACTCTTACTTTTAACTGAGGCTTGTCACACAATTGTTTTTGGGCTTGTAATTAGCCATCTTGATTATGCCAACTCCCTCTACATAAACCTATCTGATGTTGATATAAAAAAAATGCAAAGGTTTGGTTTGGTTTGTTAATGTTTAACGGCACTGCGACAAAGTGCAAAAAATTCAAAATTTAGCTGCAAACTTGACTTTAAGGAGAGGCAGACGGAAAAGCTCATCCCTGGCTCTAAAAGAGTTGCATTGGCTGCCAATTCAACTCAGGGTAAAACACAAAATACTAACCCTGGTCTATAAATGTGTTGTTGAGAAGTCAGTTCCTCATTATCTTCCTAATAAATTCACTCTAGCCCCACATTTACAAAGATCCATGCGCTCTGACAATGTACATTATAATTTAATTATTCCTAGGACCCATAGACAGACATTGTTGTGGAACAAGTTACCCATTGAAATTGAGCAATCTGCCAATGTTAGTATTTTCAAGAGAAAACTTTAAACTTACTTGTTCAATGCAAATATTTCTTACCATGCTAATTTTTTCTTGTTTTAAACAAACATGTCTGAGGTGATTTTTGCACATTTTCCCAACATATAAGGACGAATGGCATTTACGTGATGTCCCAAACAATCGATAGGTTAAGGTGTGATGTTTGAAACGAAGGTAAAGGGTAAAAACAAATTCAAAGAAGACATTGCGGATTGCTTTGATCTTTTGAGGGTAGTATTGGTTCTTGTTAATGTACCTCATGACAAAAGCCTGTAACATTTGCTCTCATTTTAACAGAGAAATGACCTTCTTGAAATCATACTTACCAAAATCACTTCTAATTGGGATATTATTACCTACAAAATTGCAATGTCACTTACAATTTACCTTAAATTGTGCTTGCTTGTAGCAAATTTGTATGGTTTTACAGCAACACAACAATAAGACACATTAAGTCAATATTTTTACAATAATGCTATTTAATTTACGGTTGTTTTTTTTTCTTTTTGTTTAGGATTTGTCTTAAAACATTCGTTTGGAACTCTAAAATTAGAGCATATTAAGGTCTTTGAAAACTACCTTCAGCGGCAACAAATCTGGGCGCTTTAACATGAACAGAGGCTACAAATCTGGGTGCTTTAACATGAACAGAGGCAACACATCAGGGCGCTTTAACATGAACTGAGGTAACAAATCTGGGTGCTTTAACATGAACAGAGGTAACAAATCTGGGTGCTTTAACATGAACAGAGGCAACACATCAGGGCGCTTCAACATGAACAGAGGCAACAAATCTGGGTGCTTTAACATGAACAGAGGCAACAAATCTGGGTGCTTTAAGATGAACAGAGGCAACACATCAGGGCGCTTTTACATGAAGTGGGGCAACAAATCTGGGCGCTTCAACATGAACAGAGGCAACAAATCTGGGCGCTTTAACATGAACAGAGGCAACAAATCTGGGCGCTTTAACATGTACAGAGGCAACAAATCTGGGCGCTTTTACATGAACAGAGGCAACAAATCTGGGTGCTTTAATATGAACAGAGGCAACAAATCTGGGCACTTTAACATGAACAGAGGCAACAAATCTGGGTGCTTTAACATGTACAGAGGCAACAAATTTGGGCGCTTTAACATGAACAGACCCATATTCTTTATTAGTTTCTTTTTGCATATACACTGTACTTGTTATTGCCAAAATATCATAGATATCATGAAAAATTGCCTTTTTAAATGAATTATATTGATTAATCATAGTTGACCATTGATAAAATAGGCAAACAAAAAATAGCTTCAATTCAGGCGTTAATGAATGTGCTCTAAATGACTGAATATTTAAGAGGTGCTTGCATAATTAATCATTGTTGAAAGTATTTTATTATAACTTTGTAACGTTAGTTCTTGTTGTTGATTGAAACTAAATTATTGAAAAGACATTTTGTCATTTCATAACTATAGTTTTAAAAATGTCATTATTAAGTGTGCAAAAATATCCCCAGTATGTCCCATCCCATCTGCCACAACATTAATGGGCCTGGTATTTCCAGTTACATGTTTTGAGTCATATGTTTACTAATTACATGGGGGAACAGATATATGTAGCTTTTTCCAAGGAAAGTCGCTTTAAAAAAATGAGTGTAATTTCCGTCCCGTCTGCCATGCTGATTTTACTTGGTCACTACACGGCCAATGAATCCTCTAGTCTTGTGGATTATTTTTAATATAATTCATAGATTGTTTACCATGACTACATATCCATAACTTAGAAGGTTACATCTTACAAATTGTTTTTGGCAGGCCTTTAAAAAAAAAGAGCGTAAATCTGTCCCGTCTGTCATGCCGGAATTAGCCATTTATCATCATCGAATGACATCTGCCACGTTTGGGACCAAAAAACTAACTTATCTAAATCACTTTGCAAAAGTGAAGAATCCCCAGCATCATCAACAATCCTGTACAGCTTAGTATCATCGCAAACTTACAAACTACATATTAATGATTATTCATGAGGTCAAAGTCGATGAAAATGTTTACTTGTTTTTTTAATCTATTCAAATGTGTATGAGTTATTAACCAATCGGCTGTGCGACAACCATAAAAGTAATATGACGTCAAAATGATATACAATTACAAGAGACAGAAACTTTGAAGGTCTAACTTGGAAAAACTTTTTTGCTAAAATATGCATAAAGGATCTTCTTATTTTGCCTTTTTGATCACTAAAACAACTTCAAAGAACTACAGTACATATAATGTAGGTACATAGGGTAAGATAGTACTGTAAGTTTGGAGCGAATTTCGCCCTATCGACCATGGGCCCAAGTATGGTAGCCTAATGTTCAACACACCTTCACCTTTATCATGCATGGAAAGTGTAATAAGCCCACTGTATACGCCACTAGAATGCCAAAAGGTGCGTTGTGGAATATCACTAAGTAGCTACTGTAAGTCACATCATCAAGAAACTCAAATAAATTAGAAACACAAGACAGTCTTGGGTAAGAAATCAGGAAAGTTTTTTAAATATCTTTTGCAGGGAATGTATTGTTAAGAAATTTACCTTGTAATATGAAAGTTTCATGACCAGAAATGAAAAACTGTTTAAATACGAATTGAAATCCAACAAAATCCGAGGTCTTTCCTAACTGTGTTATGCACTTGTCAATTGTGTGACTCACCCCTACACCCCCGGACAAGGTAAGTCATTGCACCAGTGGGTGGACAAACTATGTACATTGACACACTCCTCAGTCACTTAGGTGACTGACATTTTTTGTGAAATGACTTAGGGCCTAGGCCCCTACCCCAAATAAATCACCTCTGTACAAAGTCAATGGGCAGGAAGTAAATTGACCCACCCCAGAGTCACTCTGGTGACTGAGTTTGGTACAATGACACAAATGTGAGTCACTAATTCATATGTCAATGGCTCACCTTTGACTGACATTGCCGTGGGTAGTAGTGGTGAGTCATACAACTGACAAGTGCATGAATGTGAATGACTCCGTGCTTATGATTTGCCCCAACGTTTGACTGTTACTTAGTTAGGCGGCATAAGCTAACGTTAGGCCAGGTTAACTTACGGCGTTGTGCATCAAGTGTGTGGCTTTCCTTTGCTCCTTTTTTTCGTGGTACTGATACTGAACGTATGGTTGTGATACTCCAAAACTTTAGTTTTTTTTAAGATAAGAATAGATGACATTTTAATCTTCCAAAACGTCACATTTACTTCATTTTCTGCATGCGAGTGTGTCAGATCTCACTCTGTGTCGATATGATAAGCATATGACTCCAGTGACGTCAAGAGGCTATCTACAGGCAGCATGGAATTAAATATCCGCCTCATTG